>DWLO01002940.1:0-11686 GCA_018245335.1 Dalla quadristriga | reverse complement strand
CCCGCACTAGGATTCCTTGTGTTGCGGGTGGCGGACACACACAGAAAACACAAAACAATTTAACACCCAAGACCCGAGTACAAACATTTATCTGCCAAATAAATGTATGCCCCGTCCGGAGATCGAACCCCGGACCCACGGCACGTCACACAGGGTCACTGACCAACGCGCCACCGATTCGTCCATTATTATTATCATAGAAAAGTTCCCGTACAATTTGAATTAGGGTCATAAAACACTGCGTCAGCATCGTCTGTGGTATGGTTTCTTTGCCAACTTTGATTTGATTATAACACAAAGGATCTGCTTTGTTCTTCGGTTAAAGTTCGGGACTTGTGAGAATTGGTAAAGAATATACCTAAATTATGGTTTCATTTCATCTGTGCATCTGGGGCCAAACAATAAATCCTGGAAGTGCTTACTAATTCTGATTTTATCATAAATTAATCAAATTTATCAATTTAGTTGAGTGGGCTAGGTAGGTATTACGACGAGACAAAATAATGTTGTTCATAGCCCTGCAGATTATAATCGTAACTGATCGACAAAGTTAGGGCAACCTCGGTCGGAGCCGCAGTTGATGAGATTAGTCGCAAAATGTCAGCGTTTACGTGCTCAGAGGGTACGTAAAGCAGTCGAAATAGTTTTAATCGCTATGAGGCCTATAACATTTGGCATCTCGCTCGTTCGCACATTGTAAAATTTTCAATGATTGTAAAAATCTAGGCCGAGTTTGTATAATCTGCCTAATTATTATTGTTAACAAAATAGACTTAATATTTTAATTTGCATGTAGTTTTTGATAAATAAAAATGACGAGAACCATTCGTAATTTTTCTCGTCTTTATTATCTGTGTAAAATTAGGTAGGTCGAAAATTAAAATATGTATATGAAAATTTAAAAATTCGGATAACATAAGAAATTTTGATACTCGGGCACAGCACTAAAATAGGACGGTGATGTAGGCACCAGTCCTCCATTGTAAGAATAGCCCTAAATGGGAGGGAAGGGAGTCGATAATGGGTTACCTATCTTATATCATAATTATGATACAACTTTACATTGCCAGATTTGGGCATAATACTTTTTTTAAAGTTCAGGGATTTTTTTTTACCGATACAGAGGATGGTTTTTTTTCTGTCCCTTTGAACACGCATCACGCTTAAGCGTAGATTATTTGCTTACATTACATCGAGGCAAAGATGGAACTGCCTGTGTAAATTCAGAATAATGTCAATTTCAGAAGTAATAAAAAAGGGTTAAAAGTTTTTCAAAAAGTATTCGATTTTTTTTTATTTTATGAAATGAAACTTTTCACTACATACTTAATTAGAAAAAAAAGTGTTGATTTTTATGATTTCTTTGATTTATGATTTTTTTTTAAATTTCTTTTTTACATTCATTTATGGACAAAGTCACTAACTAGCTAGTTATAAAGCCAGTCAGTAATAAAAATAACACAACATGAACTATAATGATATTTTTAATTCTCCACTTTTCAGTAAGTACTTACTATGTTTACTAGATTTATTAAAAAATTTCGTCTCTACATTTTTAAATAAGTACATAAAATTTACAATCTAATACGTTTCACTATAAGTCTTATTGGCTGTCTATATGTACAAAGAGTGTTTTCAATCATCGTGATACACAGAAAGAATTTACATACACATCGTAGATTTACACATTAACGAGATTACATACATATTATATTATAACGATTGTTATCATAATCATCATAATCTCATCATCAACAACAACAACAACATCACTAGAAAAATCATACCATAATATTCTTAACACACATTATAAAAAACCCTGACTCCTAAATAAGCGTGAGCTGTGGCCTAGAAGTCAGTTCCTTCCCAAGAAATGGTTACATAATTTTTTTTTTAGCCCTATATCCTACAAAACTCATTAACCTGGATTAAGAGGAAGATAAATCTAATATAAATATAAATTTAAATGTGTTTCTTGCGTGTGTTTGTGTGTGTGTGTGTTTGTGTGTTTGCGTGTCTCTGAACGCGCGCGTGTATATGCATGTGTGCGCGCGTACGTGTGCGTGCGTGTGGTCGTTCGTGGGTTTATGTGAATTTGTTCATCAGCGCGGTATAGCTGGGAACGGGAATATTTAAGTTTTCCTATTATTATTACGGTATCTACAGTATGAATCATAATAATATGATAAAAATAAAAGTTATATTAATGGAAAGTTATAAGAGTTAAAATATCTATATAAGACAAACAGAAAGAAAAAATCCTGTGCAAAAGATAGCCCTACAATATTACTATAGGACCCATGACACTAGAATACTTTACAATATCAGAATGCTTATTTTCCCTTTGCGAAGATAAATCTTCGTTTAGGCCAAAAAATAAAAACTTACGAATGATAATGCATATTATAATTAAGCATATTATTATATTAATAGAGGCACGTGTACAAAGGGTACAGGGTGACATTTCAGGTACAGGGGTGTGTGTATACCAATAGTTGTATCTAACCCATTTATCTGTAACGCGATGTATGAGCATATCGTGTCTACCATTTTTTTTTAATCCAAGCAAAGATGTATACAATTATAACCTTATTTATAGGAAAGTACTACTTAACTATTTACACATAAAGGCAGAGTCAGAACAATACTATTAACGTCCGTATATTCGATTTATGATCAATTAACCTCTAATATCCTTAAATGAACTTAAAACGTCGCGGTGCTGTATAACACGCATACTTTGCCACTTACTAATGAAGTAGGTATTAAATTTATTGAGATGCCGTAATTGACATATTTATAATGGATGATGGCTGATGATAGGTGGATAATTATTATGATGCTTGAACATCGAAAATAGCAAGTACATTTTATAAATATTTATTTTTAAAATTGAATGAAACATAATCATCATTAAAAAGGTACTTTGTCATCGGTGTGCACTAAGTAAATTAAATTACACATCACACGTGAATAGTCTACTTAATTTCCCCATACAAAATGCTTTTACCAGACCTTTTGGTCACGTTCGTGGTTGAATTTCGATACTTTACCGGCATAATTGGTCGTATTTCGACCACAGCACAGCCGATACTTGTTCCGGTAAATTTAGCTAGGTACAGCGGGGCAATGCCACTAGCATTCTGACCACCATGCCGTAAGGGCATGTTATGGATGTTATGTTTTATGTGTGAATATTATTTCCTATTTCAGTAAGTATGTAACTTTATTTACACAACTAAACTGTCCGGAATCGCAGAGTGCACTGAAAATCGACCGTCGTGGTCACCTACTCGGTGCCCACGGCCCATGGCGAGTGCGACCCCTTCCATCATTGGTACTAAAAATGTTCTTTGTACTTGTTATATCTTGTGTTTCAAAACACTGCACCACAATTATTGTAAATAATACAAGTGATCATACCTATAGTAACATAATAATTACCTAAGACTAACTATGCTGCTGTGGCAAAAAGTACTAGGTACGAGTACTAATCTGTTTTTAAATACTTTCTTATATTATTTGCCTATTACATTACTTTTACAGTTAATATTGTGATTGATTGGGGGAGCACATTATCTAAGCATTACGATTTTCCTGTCTAGCTGCTCAGACACTTAGTAACTACATTAATTCACTCGCTCATGCTCTATTTTTGCCTGCATGATTCAATTGTGATTTTGTTTTATTTACACTTATTTGCAATCCTAAAACTAGGGTATACAAAGAGCGGACAAAATGCCTATTGGCACTCTCTACCAGTATTTATGTCATTGAAACCAGTCCACTTCCACTCAATCTTCCACTTCTATCAAGACGAGGGCTCTACTGGACGTACCAGTCACCCAACTTTTAATAACATTCCTTTAGTAAGTCGTTTACTTATGGCCAGTTCCTTAAAGGTGTTGTTAGACAAACATTGTAACAGTCTAGTCCTTGTTGCTATTATGTTAATTATACAGGTTCACACGCAACATGTACCCAAATATTAAAAATAAATGACAATTTAGACTGTATGTATGTATCCACGTCGTTCGAAGGACTGATAATCGATGGGGTAAAAGGTCATCGAATGAAATACAGCACTCGAAAAAAAAAGCACAAGCCACCCTTCGACAAGGTGAGCTGACGACCTGTGGAAAACAGCGGGAAATCGCTGGATTCAGAGGGCAAAGGAACGATTGGAGTAGCGCCAATTAGGGAAGGCATAGGCCTTAGCCTAGACATAGGTCCAGCAGTGGACCACTAAAGGCTGATTAATGGATGGATACAAACTGTAAATAAATGGCATAATAATATGCCCTGCTTTAATAACATAATGTGTCAACTGTCAACACGGAACTGTAATAATAATGGTGGAGGCTCAGAACAATAACTAAAGCTGTTATTGTTCTGAGGGTGGAGGTGACCTATACAGAGGGCATTCGAAGTTAAATAACATTACATATTTTGAAAATTGCTGGCAGAATCATTTCCAGTTACTAATAGATTTAATTTTTATATTGAGGCAAAACAATAGCTGTTGGTGTTCTGTCGTTCTCTACAGCCAGCTGACTAACCAAACTGATTTCTTGCATTTCACTTGACTGTCGCCCAAAGCTTTAGTACCAATTCATTACTGTAAGGCCATGCCAGGACCTATGGCAATAACGTACATTGACCTTTCGGTCGTCTGATCAGGAGTTGCAAACTTTTATTATAGAAGTTATAATTTAGTTAGCATTTTACTAAATTCAAACCTATTTTTGTAGTAAATATTAATATAAGTACCAATTGTTTAAAAATTTAAAATATAATTGAAAGAAGACCTTAACCTCGAAAATACACTCTGATATAAATAATTCACCTTTTTGACGAACCAACTCCTTCCAAACTCATATCTTCACCAATGTCTGCTTATTTAACTAACGATAACGTCAAAACAGTAACTGTGACAGTTAAAGTAAAACATAACAAAAAAGTAACACTAAAATATAACAGAACTAATAAATCAAACAAATAAACTTAACAAAACAACGAAATAATATTACGAATGTCAAGAGAACCGCACTCGAACAACGAACCGCACCGAACTCTCATCCGAATGGACCAAATACGAGTGAATAGAATAGTGAACAAAATAACGAGCGGCCCAAAGGTGTTGTACCGCTGGCCTGCTGCTAGCTTAGATTGTCTGAATAAAACATCACAACTCGCGTTTTGTGTAATTTGTTAGTGTACATTGAGTTATATTGCTTCAAATATATTTATTTGAAGAAAAACAATGATGTATAGAAATGAATGGTTGCCTTTCATGAAATAAAATGAAATAATAATTATTTTTATCGTGATGGACATCATTTTTATAAGTACCGCAGTTGATACTGTATGCAGAATAACAAAGCAAAACCAATTAACAAATTCAGTGCGCTTTTATTTATACGTAGTTTTTAGTTGCACTGTTTTATTTTTATGCCAAAATCCATGGCACGGACTTAAACACTTATGGGAACGTAGGCAAGATATAAGATAATAGTTTTATTTGGGTTATTCCCCGTCCTCGTAATGGAGTTCCCGTTGGCAGGATGAGCGTAACATTTTCCCGTTTATCCTATTGAATATTTTTTTTACATGCACGAGTGAAGGTGACTGTTGCGGTGACAGTGGCGCAGCCTGATGATTTTTTTTACGGTTTGGACGAAAGTACAGGTACAGAGACTATACAAATCTATAAAGAACCACGAAAAGAGTTGCATTATGCTTATCCCTAATCTATGCTAATATTTTGGATGAAAGAGTGTGTTTGTTGGTTTGGCCTTCTTTTACGCAGAAATCTAGCAGGGAATCGACGTGATTTTTGCGTACTTATAAGTAGATAATTAATAGGCCGGAGACTGATTAAGAAAAAAAAATTATGTCGGAAAAATGCAGGTTTTCTGTGAGAAAAAGTGAATGTATCTGCGGAGCCGCTTACACGAATAGATTCGATTCCTATGTGGGTAGCTAAAAAAAGTTTAGTTAAAAAATGTAGCTTTGCCTAAACTATCCTTGAGTTCATAAACATATTACGCACTTCGTTGAATAACTCACTGAAATAGAATAGGCGATTCGTGTCGAAAAAATGTGACATTCACACAATATAGCTGCATATTATGTACATGAGGCATTAAAACAAGGGCAGTAGCAACGCATCCGGAACTAACCTAAAATGGCACTAATTATATTGGAGTCGCATTGGCTATTCCCGCATTCAATCATAAATCATGTTGAAATCAGATCATCAACAATTTTGAAGTAAATCTTGTTTGTCCACGGCAGGCGAAAAAAAATTGCGAGGCGCGTTACGGAACTAGTGGTTACGGAAGGGACATCATCGATAATCATGAATATGCCTAACCGTATTTTATTTAACCACGTCCGATTAATAAATGTTCGGATTTTCTTCTAACAATCCCACTTCACTAGCCCATCCTAATCGGACAGATCAAGATGTCTTGCAGTAATAAGTATATATATTCGTCAGTTATTTTACTCAAGTAATGTATTTGATTCGATTTATGACTTATTTACAGTCACGTGATATATAAAAAAAATATATTTATTATATTTTCGGTTCTCTTACAATAAATAAGTAAGTAGATAATGTTGATGTATACGAAAATACATAATGTACATCGAATTTCGGGGCTGACTGTACTTCCCGATCGAGCTGTATACACGTTCAAATCATATTAAAGTACCATTTCGGATCTACGTTGCCACAGACAGACAATGTCTTACAAAACTATGACACCCTCTTTTTGCGTCGGAACGCGAGCGCCCTGGCAGATAGATATTTAGCATGTACCTAGTTATGTTCTGTTATAAGTGTTCTGAGATTAATTAATGGTTTCATTGCCAGCTAAGCTCCTCAGAGAGAACGCGATAATTGTTAAACGGTTTCAATTAACGAAGGCGAAGTCAGCGGGATCTATTATTATGGATTTAGTATAAACGAGACTCATTCAATAGTCGTTGACTGAAATGATCAGCAATGTGAGTAAGTAAATCACAATCCCAATAAAATATAAATGTGAAAAGCGGGCCAAGTTCGGTACATGTTTGGTCAAGTTTGGTGAAAAGTTTTACTAACTTTTCATATCCTATTTTGAGATCCCTGAACAGACAAAAAGGATTCCATTTTCAAATAAACGCATTATTTACACGAAGTAAGATACAAAATTAAACATGCACCTAGTTCAATACTAAATGCTTGAAACTAACCGCAAGATGAGTGAATGAGTCAGTCAGTAAGTCAATCAGTGAAGAAAATGACACTTTTCAGACCTTCATAATTCAAAAACTAATAAAATTTGGGATTCTAGGTGTTCAAGGGACTTTTAATAGACGTCCAATGATTATTGAGATATGGGGGCAAGAAAGTAGCTCGGAATGGTTCGTGTAAATAAATGTACACACTGCCTTTGCATCGCCCTTTTCTTTATCGAACTTGGCTGACACACTGCCGTGTGTCCAGATTGAATTTAATTAAATCTGATAAGATTATAATGATGGTTCCATACAAGCTACAACTGGGTCGCTCAATTCAGTCGCACGTTATTGGTAATAATCCTATCCTAGTACTCCACCCGTTAAAATTTCAATATTTCCGCCATTTGTCTATATTACGTCTTTGTTATAATGGAAAGCCCTGTCTTATTCTATTCATATTATTGAGGATCTCAGTATACGGAGTAGATTTTGTCCATTTTAAATTATTGACAAAATTAACCAGCATGGGGCGTGGTTGGGAGTTTCTTGTTATATCGGGTTATGGTAACATTTCATTAGCGTTTCCATGATGAAGGGCACGTTAAGAGCGTTTATCGGTTTTGCTTTTCTCTCGCTCCCACATTCTAACATTTATAACCATCGTTAAAGTCTAGGTATATCTACTTTTGAAAAATGTTTTTCATTAACTATAAAGGCAAACAAATTACGAACATTTTAGACATATTTTAATTATCATATGCCTAACTTGTGATAGAACAAACAATTCGTAATTTTCCCGCCATTATTTTATATCAAACTTGAAGTATATAAACATTTAAGTATGCCTGAAATGTCTATAATTTTGATGTCAATATGGTTAGTGAAGAACATTCTTCAAATGTGTACCTAGAAATTTTTACAATCCCTGAAAATGTTAGAATGTGCGAGCGAGAAGGAAGCGAAACTTATAAACTATCTTAAGCAGTCGGTACCGGTTGTTAGTGGAGTAACCAATGATCCCTGGTACGGAAAATGGATATTTTAACCCGGAATTCCTTTGACGCCTCCGGTCAACGCAATTGTCCCGGAAAATCAACAAGCATTTCCTACACCTGCTTATCCGTACAGACGTGGACCTAGGTCCTAGAACACGAGTGCCTACCCAGGTTTTGCAGATGTCCATAGAACAATAAACATAACACATAAAAATAGTTTATCTATCTGATCTATAAACCGATTTTACCTGTCATTTGAACTGAAGAATGGAGGAAAAAATGAAATGGCGTCCCCATTAGAGAAAATAACGAGCTACGTCCAAAATGACGATCCATCGCGTTCGATGTGCGCTTGAAAGATTTATTTGTTGTGATTTATTGTGATATGTTTCCATATCGCCGACAACACATTCATGTTGCCTGTTCAGTGGTCTATTTTATTATTCATTGTAGTAAAAAAAATTAGATGGTGGTTAAAGTAGTCACTGCCGCACATTCCCGAACATCGAACAAGACCTGAGTTGCATTGCTGCTCAGGAAGTTGATCGTCTTTTATACTACATACCAGCTGTGTTGCCCGCAAAATCGTCCGCGTTAAATTTATAATGTTTTCATTCCCTCGGGATCTGTATATTTTTTCGGGATCAAAGTACCCTATGACCATCCGCTCTACCTACCAAATTCTACAAATATCGGTTGTATGGTTTATCCTTGAAGGCTTATCAAAGAAACAAACATAGTTATTTTCGCATTTGTAATAATAGTAAGATAGCGTGCTGCCATCAAAGCTTTCAGACTAAAACCCAAACAGAATAAAACTACAGCTTCACAGCAAAACTGGGTATGACTATGCTTGTATCGCCATTGGTGTACCTGCCGTCAGTGACAAAGTCAGTTATAGTACTTAGTACCAAATCTTTTATCTATTTATTGTGAACTGATTCAGGATCCAACTATTGTAATTGATTGTCAAAACTGTCAAAAAAAACTTGTTGTTATATTTATTACTGCAAAAGCTTTATATGCATAACTGCCTGGTTTTAGTTGTTAACGGTCATAGAGTACCAACATAACCTTTAGATCAGCCATAATGCTAAAAACCTATTTTGACATTAACATTACGGACTGCATTATCCAGCCGCGACTGTAGAGCCAAGCAATTGTGGTGAAGAATTTTACAAGGTTCTTTTTTTTATTTTACACGGTGTCACATTAATTTTAAAAACTATGAGGATAACAAAACGTTCACCGTGGGCGGGATTCGAACTTGCGACTTCTCCAACTTTATATAAACTATTTAGCTAGAGCTTATGGAAGAACTTTCATTTAAATTTGTTTCAAATCTCATTTCAATTAGTTTGAGTTACATCAATTGCTAAGCAAGTATATTATGTCAGAACTAGTACCGTAAAGTGTATGTCAACAGCCGTGATCGTAAATAAGTCAGTTTGCATTGATCATTGTATCACTGATTTGGCTCAATATGGCTCGTATAAGAAAACGTACCTACTCTGTGCACAGCCCACGTGCGCGACTTTATATATTATGTATCTACATACCGATATAGCTACTAGATAGAAATAGATACGTGTTAATTTACTAAGTGATTACCAGCTCTCCCTGAGGGAGTTTAGCTCAAGTAATCGAACGGATTCGGCAACTATGACTTTTCACTTAAATAATGAACTGAAAAACTAACTAACAAGGCGTTCAACAGATACATTTTGCATACTTGTAACAGCTAGTGGCTCATAAGGTCCAAGGAGGCCAGAAATCGAACCCGACTCTTCGTTAGGCGGGCACCATTGCGTTCTTTTGAGATCCCGGAGCGTTCCAGCAGGCGCTGGATGGCTGTCGTGGGGGTTTTAGTGCGTAAAAATCTCACTTAACCTCCCCCTAGAGGTCGTACCTTTTTGAAGATTTTCTCGTTACAATAAAAATTAAGGTAGGATCACTACCAACAGCTTGCCGATAAATTACGATTGACGCAAGATGCGGGGCTGTGAACGCTTTCTATTTATAACCAGACATTTATTATCTTAAGAGCGGTTCTTAAGAGAAAAAATGAAGCACTAAATCGTTCCGCGCTCTTACGGTAATATTGGTGCGACTAAATACCGTAAAAATCGTAGTGAAATAAACTTTATCTAGACCAGACCATTCATGTTCTATTTTATGCGATGTACATAATGTTATTAAACTAGAATAAACAAGCTTTCACTGAAAGCGCTAGTGTTGAGCGCTGCCATAAAACGCTCGTAAAAGCGAGCACGGTCGTACGCATATTTTCGTAATGTTACTGTAATGATCAGTCATATTTACATCCAGTATGACATGTTTAGGCGAGGAAGCCAATAAATCAATATTCAAGTAATAGCTCGCTAACATTAAAACACTTAGAGTATTTCTCACTAAACTTTTACACACATAAATACTTTAGTTTATCGCTAAATGAATACATACACTCTAATATGAGGACTCCCTAATACTTGGATACAATAATTTTATCAATAAGCACCATTATTAAGTTTCGTATTCGTTTATGTGAAATATAATAATATTACTTATATACTTACATAACGTTAGGTTTATTATGTCGTGTAAATTCTCGACTGTCGCGATTATTAGCAATAGATACAGTATCGTTTTCTTTTGTGCAGTATACGTGATGTATATTCCATGTAGCGCAACGAGAGTCAAATTGAGACGTTAACATGACATGGGACAGGTTACATGTTTTTTGTGAATATGACACGTATTTTTACAATAACACTATATTTCATATTGCAGTAAGTGCAATACTTTATCATGTTAATAAAATTCTTCTTGAAAGCCAAAACACGCATGTGTGAATACTCGCTGGGTCTGGTTTAATTCACATTGCACAGCCGGTTAACTGTGAATGTATGAATGTCTCGGTAATTAAGCTACAAACGCTTTGATTACCAGCTGGGTTCGCCTGAATCCACACTGTAGGGCCGGTAAACTGTTCGTATTTATAATGTCCTAGTATTTTAGAGGTTCGCGGTCTCGGCGGCCGCGGAGCGCATTCGCTACGCCATCACGGAGGTGGTAGTGGTGAGTGGTTCACTGTCGTGGCGCGTTGGTGCCGGCAGCAGCTTGCGCGCCAACCGCGTGAATGTCGACCGGAATTGGCGGCTCATACTGCAGTACAGCACGAAGTTCACCGCAGAACCCACCAGCGCCATCAAATCCATCACCTCACCTGTTGTCAACAAATATATATTTAAAATACCTACCTAATATTGTCATCATTTGGTAGGTGGTAGAGCCTGTATACGGTTCGGCCGGGGCTGTACCACCACCACACCCATTTCTGCCGTGAAATAATTGTTGTACAACAATTGTGTTTCGGTCGGGAAAGTGTGGATGCCGGCTACACTCATACAAGAGGCGACCACCTTAGTCCTCAAGGGTAGCAACGCATCTGTAACCAGCTT
>DWLO01002939.1:0-11688 GCA_018245335.1 Dalla quadristriga | reverse complement strand
GTCCGCGCCACGACCTACTATAAGGGATAAAATTTGAATGCTCCGAAAGCTCCTTTGTAATTCGGTTTTACGTGGATTTTTACACGAAATCATTACGTTAATTGGCCATTTATCCTTTCGGAAATCGAATTATGCCGCTAAGATCGGCGCTCGATACGAAGGGGCGAATAGTATTTTGTATTTTTGATTGCGTTCAGTAACTTATTGCCGTGTACACTGACTGCGGTGAGCTTTTGTAACTAAAGGCGTATTTCATAGGGTCGACACATAGCGCGCTATCTGATGATTGGTTTTTGGCAATTAACAGTATTGCTCACGTCGCAATCGAGTTCATTCACCGTGTGAAATATGTATGGGATCCGAATTTCCCTCTTTGTTGTATCGCCACATGGATGCGGTCACCGCAATGCTTTGCAACAATATAGTTTGTTACTAAATAAATAAATGGATGGCGGGAAATTTTAGTTAATGGCTAGTAAAACATATTACATAAACGTGGTTTCAAATACTCTATCGGTTCAATGAACAAAATGAGTTTAATCAGAGCGAGGCTACTGATAACACGGAAGTATCGACGTAAAGTTGTCAAAAAGCTTTTACACCACATTGTCAAATACTGTATTAAATCCATTAACAGTTGCGGTACACAGACGATATTTGACAGACATGTGATATCAATTTATTTCTGGCAAAAGGTTGGAAAAGAAAAAGAAGAGACTCAATAAAATTACTACATTTAATAATTTTTTGTAAAAACCGTATAGTATCATATTATTTACAAAAGAAACCTAAGACTGATTTATTTTGAATTTAAATCTGAATGTTGTCGAATTTTTAAGATACACATATTGTTAAAAAAGCTTAAACGAATAAAAATTTATAAATAGTAAATAGCGAGAAGTTTTAGGATAGGTATGCAGGATAAACTAGTTTGCACGTTTTTTCTATCCTGTTTGTACATTTGCAACGGTCGTAAACTCGACGTAAATATAACATGTCACGCAGTTAATTAGAACGTGTCTTTCAAACTCAGTAATTGTTTCATTACATCCATGACAGCCCACTGTTACCTGTCGGCTATAATATGTTGACATTTCGATTTATATTACGACTATACAATGTGCAACAGGAATGTCTTCCGCAATAAAATATTTGCAACCGTAATGTCATTCCGGTATCTATTTGAAATTAACTGAAGTGTGATATTGCTGCTTGTAGTTTAAAGTTGAAATTAGCTTGAGTTTACGATCCAAAGGGATAAACCCTTTGTCTTAGGGCGCTAGGTCACTGGCGCCTTGTCGCTTGACATTTGTAAAAAGGTCACCCCTATTCTGTTTCGTTTTCTTTATTTGTTAAATGCTATGTTTTATTGGTAAAGAAAGGGTGTTACGAGCGAATAACCTTAGCATTTGTAAATGTTAAGATTTCTATATATTTGTGACAATAGTGATTTAAGCAAATTGAATCATTTTATTAATACTACAATAATAGTAAATTCCCATAGATCATAGCAAAGTTCTTTTATAAACGGCGTAATTGTAGTGATTGCAGACACGTCAAAGAAACCCATAAAGCTATCAATGGGCCTATAAATTGAAGAAAACGTTGGTACACGCGAGCTGCGAGCTTGGGAAAGTAAAAAAACAAACATGAAGATGCCACTAACAATAAGAACAGAGTCGTGCTTATAGCGTGTGAATATACGCATAAAAATGCATTAATTGCACATCAATAACGCATTGAGGCATGCTCAATAATGGCGAATTGAGGAGAAGAGGTAATAGGACGAGAGCAAGGCACGAAAATTGGCAACATAGAGCGCGAGCGAACTTACCGTAAGAAAATAATAGTTTCAATGTTATAAATAAATAACGCGGTAGGGAGGAAGACAATGGTGTTGTTATAAGATCTCCTGTTAATTTTGGCGAATGCGAAGCGTGCTCGTGGCCGAGATTTATAGAGGCATTGAAATTACACCCTACCTGTTCTTTCCGTTCAGGTTATTGGTCTTGGCCTATTGTGCAACTAAATATTAGTTTAAAACAAAAACTGTGACATTATTACTTCAACTATGGATTCCCAAGCCAAAGACTTCAACCTTTACGTTTATCACAAGACTACAAGCACCTACTAGGTCGTTAAATAATATTTTGTAAAACTTACCTCTCATTTTCTGTTCGTCCAGTAGTTGCCTCTCCAGGTTATCTTTCACTTCTCGCTCCCTAAGCACGTCCATTTTCAGTTCAGCTGCAACAAAAGATATATCTATGACTTATTGTGTTTAAGTACAATGAGTTAACAGTGTAAAATTTCTTTTGCCTTTTTTGAAGAATCGCATTTCTCACTGAATGAAGTTCAGCCCACATTTTCTCGAAGAGTTTCTCGGAGTCAAGTACACAGTGTGGATAAAATGCGTAATATCCAAACTAACAACTCTAACTGTTTATTTGGAACTGAAATTTTTTATTACTTTTTATCTTATTCGGCTATCAAAAACAATGGCATAGTATGCAAATAATGATCAATCTGTGTTACACTGGTAAGTGTGAAAATTATCTAAATTTATAAAAACATTAATACCTATGTAAAGATTTGTTTTACGTTTCAACCAACTCTATCTAGTACAAACAATAGAGCAGTATAGTTCAGATTAAAATGTTTCGCTGTAAATTAATTAAAACTAAAATGAAAACAGGATTCGTGGAAAATATTCCTTCAACAGCTAGGAACGTTAACTGGGCTGGACAGTATGTATGTCACCACCTGGCACCTACAATTGCGAAACCAGATTGTATTTTACAGTGCTGCAAACAATTCGGAACCGGAACAGAACTCTTTTATTACGCATACGATTGTATACCATGCGTGCTGAACTTCCTACTAATATTATAAAATAGAAAATGTTTTCGCTGGTTTGTCCTTTCACACAGTAACGGAGAAACGATTGACGTAATTTTTTATATAAATATAGATTTAAGGACCGGAGGAGACAAAGGCTACTAAAATAAAAAATAAATAGAATAGTTATAATTAGGAATGAAAAGTTTTGAAAAAATAATTTTAGGCCGGCGTGGCCGCAGGCAAAATTTCGTTTATTGTAAAAGAACCACTGCAACTTGTATAGCATTATGACTATATCAGTCACCAATGAATTCGCTGATAAACTTGACTTTATTTTGTTAATAACATACTGCCTTACTTATAAATAATAATATCGTTAGTCAGGACCTTAGTACCTATTCAACTAACAAATGTTTTGGACGTTAGGTAATCCCTAACTATTTATGACTTATTAACATTACTTAGGACGTCATTGGTTCGTCAACGAAAAAGATGTATACTATCGCAACACCGAATTAAAGACCGAATTAATCAGTGAAAGCGTCACTTTAATAATCTGTAATTATGTACCCAAATACGTCAAATGTCAATGTCAAAAGTCAAATGAAACTTGCTTTTTTCGACAGTGAACAAACATTTGACAGCATGGGATCCTGTGAAGTCAGCTGTTACATCGCCGCCATTTTGTTAGTTACAATGCGCTAGCAGATAGACAATCCCCCTGTGGTGTTTAATATGTATAACAGCTATTTACGCAGTGCCTAAAGTTTAATGAGGTTTATAAGTAAAAAGATTTCTTAATTGATCATTAATGCATTACTTACATTTAAAGTTTATAAGTAAGACCGCTAGTGTTGACACAGGCTAATAGGCTTATGATTTTCTGAAATTAAGTTTCGGCACATACATGAATTTTTCGCGGATACTCACCCATAACATCACAATCTTGTCAAAAGAACTGAAAATTAAAGTCCCTGCCCAGTAACAATTTCTAAAGCCTTCTTTGAGAATTTATGAATGTATTTTAAACCTAGACGCACCTTGTGTCGATTTTAAGACGGTAATGATAGTAAAATAGCGAAATAACATCAAGTTAGAGCTAAATAGATGGTTTTGTGTACACAAAAGGCATTGTATAAATGAACAGAGGTAACCCGTAACAAGGCCGTCAGCAAGGGGCCGATTAGGAGCATAAACACGGATTAACTCATTCGGAATCCGGGTACCATTGTGAAGGAGTCGAATTGAGAGATTTGCATAACTTTCAATTAAATCTAACCTGACGGAAATGATTGGGGGAGCAAGTTCCGATTCGGGTATTTGAGACGCCACCGATTATTTGATTACATTTTGTTATAAATACGTAATCAGTGATCATGAGTTTAGATTTTTGGATAATAACCAACCAACCTTCAGTTGTGATTTAATATGGCGTAGCCGTAGATATGCGACTCCCCAGCACCCATCCACCACCCTCCCACCACATGGGTGCGGTGGTACAATACTTAGCCTAAAGCATTCTCTTCTCAGACAGAGAGATTAGGCCATAGTCCACTACGCTGGCCCGGTGCAGATTGGCAGACTTCACATGCCTTTGAGAACATTATGGAAAATTCTCAGGCATACAAGTTTCCTTAGGATTTTTGATGATTGAGGGTAAATTGATATCATTATATTTCCAACTTTTTTTCTACACAAAATATGCTGTGCCAAAAGTAAATGGGAGAGTTCAAATTTGATAAATTTTTGATTCGTTATAACTTTATAAGTGTCTCTGATAGGTACTTGCATTAGCAACTTTGAAATCTTTGTATTTTTACATCTATACTTACTATTAATATTACAAAGAAGTTAAGTTTGTAGGTATGTAGGGGGTAATCTTCGGAGCCACGGATCAATTTATAAATAATATTTTACTGATAGAAAGGTAGACTATCCTTGCGTAAGTAAAATTGGCTATATTTAACTTTTACCAATTCGGGGATCCTTAAGAAAATTAATTATTTACACTCCAAGGCGGTAAAAATAGCGCTATATTTTTTTTTTATGTGATATAGACTCCGCGCGTACGACGCGTCACGGGAAACAGCTGGTTTAATATAACTTTGTCGGATAAGTGCGCAAGTCGGGACAACGTCTTAGTACCTAATAGATTTACCCTCTAAGATGTGAATGAACGCATCAGAACGACTGAAATTTGAATAGAAAGAGGTCGCGCTCGTTCACAGTTTAATTCAGTCCCTCATTCAATTAGGTGCCTAACTGATCTCTGACTATCTAATAGAGCTCGTAAGGGATCACACTGATTAACTTGTGCTGTTAGTGTCTACCTCTACTGCACTGCTTCACATCTATTTAGAAATTGGTTTAGAAGCCTTCAATTTTACTCGAGATAATTACTTTTTGTAAGAGCTTATTCAATTTGACAATACCCCTCCCCTATATATATAAGATAGAATTCGGCAATAGTAAAATATTACAACATATAACACGCCACAAGTAGCCACAGTATTAAAACCTAAAGATTCCTATACCTAGGTTGAAATTAAAATGTCTTGTGTAAATGCTAACATATATTATGTTGAATTTGGAACATTATTTAGTGTATCGTACTTCAAAAGAGGAAAACTTCGGTGAGTAACCTTCAACTAAACCAATTAACAATGCAAAACAAACTGAAGAGCACATCTATAATAGAGTTACACAAATCATCGAGCAACATATTACTCTAACTGGTTATTCCACTAATTAAAAGAAAGTAGACACCTATACAAACATCGGAGGGGTTCTTCGATCGTATTGCAATATGGCTGGATGCAATTAAAGTCATAACAGCATTACCGGGTCCGCAACTATCATGTTCGATACGGCAAGGATTGTTTCGTATAATAATTCTGTTAGGCTGGTAATTATTTAAGTCGAATCGATACGAACATTCTAATTGAATTGCACGTTCAATGCAGAATGAGGACGTGTACCGTGTGTCACTTTAACAAATAATAAAAGTTGTCCGATTTACACAAAATTTTAAGTGGGATTGTGCAGTGTGTTTTAGTAAGATAATTGAAATATGTTTTTGGATAAGTCAAAGAAACCTTATGACAGAAAATTAGCACGCCGTTAATGACGTAAAGATATTTCATTCGTCAGTAGTCGAGAACATTTTTCCCGGTAATCTGGATATAAATACAAGACATGGAACAGACAAAGACCCTGGGCGACTGGTTGCGTACCGTATCGACAAACAATAATCTCGATGATAAGAGGGACAAGTTAACTCTCGCATGCTATGTAATAAGCCCAAGTATAAGGCAGTATGAGTCTCGGGAGCCTATCTGTAACCGTGATCTTGTAAATTGAAACGTTGTCTTGTAGACCTGTACCTGGTTGTCGCTGTTTCCATCGATGTTCTGTGCGTCTTTTTGCGATTTTTAGATGTATTTCGCGAGATAGTTTACAATACCCGTTCGATAAAATCGCTTTAATTTAGATATTATGGTAAGCAAAATAAAATTCAATAAAGTATTTTAACACAGTATTATTGAGTATAGAAAACAGGGCCTAAACCTTCTTCAGGCACCAAGCTCTCGCAAAGTTAGGACTCTGCGATAAGAATATTAAACAAATTTTACTACTTAGATATTAAGACCTTGTAGTGGAGAGCAAATAAATGAAATTTTGCTATTATTATTATAGGGCAGGACTTCTCCTAATTTTGATATATGCCGCCACTGTCACAGCTGTAACACACTCTAAACTTAAACGCAGTCTGGATCTGTAATCCGTGTCTCGTCAAACATGGAATATGTTGTGGACGTTGAGTAAATAAGATGACGGTGATTATTTTATGACAATAGAAGCTATTATACTCTTATGTGGGAGCTTGTTTATAAAGATTATACATCACAAGAACCTGGATTGGATTTGCCATATAGGTATTCCGCATCAATTTTTATCCCGCAAAAACTCGTCTCGATCTTTGAAAGATTAATTTCGAATCAATTCCGATGTGGTGTAATTTAGAGGGCTTTTAGTTAAGAGTGGTTTCGCACATGAGACGTAAATTACCTCCGCCGAGGGACCGCCATTAAGGGCTACATCGGTATGCAGCGTATCTGCGCATCTCGCGATTTGCGAGTAGTCTTAACAAAAGGTGCTCCCGGTGGTCTTTGCGTCCTAAATAGTCGACGCGATCTATCTCACTGTTTCATAGCCGCTAAGTATCAATAGAACAGTATACCTATTTAATCGCTATGCTGTCTTAGTTAGTACAGTACAGGGCAATGTTATCAAACTGTTGTTCGCAATGAGTTTTGAAATCTTTCATCTAGATTTCCTTGTACTTTAAAAATAAATTTTTGTATTATTAGGTATAATTGATCAATTGTTATTATACTAAATAAATTCAAACGATCAAAATTATAACCAATCTCAGTGTAGTTCTCGCAACATTAATCCAAAAGAAAGCAAAAAGCGGAACATTTGGTCGTCATTAAATCGATCATCATATCGAATAAATCAAATTAAAAACCTTGATAGAGTCGGGTTCGATGAAAAAATTATAACTTTATAAATAAAATAACAATAAAAGTGATGCGCCGTTCAAGGGAATATATAATTATGGACAATTATTATTATACCGAAACTCAATGGCCGATAGATGATTGAAAGGATCGAAACCCATAAACAAAAGGATCGATTTTGGTTACGCAATTTAATAATGGCTCCAAGTAATTAACTGATATCGTAATCGTCTCATACTTTACGATGCTTATGCACAAGTAGAGTGAAGATGAAAAACAATATGAAAAGTCGTTTTGGCTTTTATTTTTTTAGTATTCAATACGATTGAGTACGGAAGGGTCGCTAGGAAAATTGTATTTCTTTTCAATTTCGTGCACTCAGTAAAAGCAACAATATTTAAATTCGGAATGTAGCACCCTTAGAGATGTGCTGTGCAACGAAATCGAGTGAGCTCAATGTTATTGAAATTATAATCATACCGTTTCTGTATATTAAAAGTTATAATTATAATAGTATTAAGGGATGCCCGCAACTTCGCGTTAAAATGTTGATGTTGTCATTCCCTCGGGGTCTGTACATACATTAAGGTTCAAAAGTGTCATATAACCAGAAGGACGGAGAACCAACCTTCTCTTTCTTTAACTATCTCTCTAACAAATTCTATGAAGATTGGTGATATGGTTTAGCCATGAAGGCGTATCAAACATTCAAACAAATTTTATAATATTAGTGAGAAGTAAGATTACAAACCTCTACACCTACATAACCTATTACAAACGTAACTTCAAAGGTTATGTCAAACTTATCTATAAGTAAAAGAAAGATAAGTATATTAATAATTATAAAAGATTTTAGTAAGGTTAAGAAAACGTACCTTCTCATTTTTGTTACATCAAAATTCTTAATTGAAAACTTTACCTACGATAAAGTTAAATTATTTTTATTGATGACATTCAAAGAAACAATTTAATTCCGGGACATAAGTCATAGGGTGAGCGAATTAAGACATATTTTCACGACCCTTGCGTTCGCGAAAGACTATGTTGAGCTTGCAGTTAAAGTAACAATTAAAGTCTGCCTAAAATTTACGACTCGAAACCGGCAAAATTATTTAAACGAGCCTTGAGGTGAATGCGTCCAAAATGGGTCTTTGAAAAGGGAAACAAAGGTAAGTATTTCGTTCACCCCCACAAATCGCTTTCGGTCCTTATAAACGAAGAAACTGAAGGGAGTTTTTGTCGATGTTAGGATGATAAGAGGTTAAATTTTAACAGTAATATCGCAAGGAAGTAATGCCATAACGTTAAGTAGTGCCGTATCGTTAATTCGGTAAAGCGTAATTGGAAATAAGACAGAATTATTATGTGTTTGGAAAAGGAATTTTGATGGATTAAGTTGTTGGGGTGGAATATTCTTAACGTTAATAGCTCAACATAACATAGACTAACGTTCTCTGTAATAGTTCATTGATTTATGATCCAACACAATTTGCGGTATATGCTTCTGAAGTCCGACCACAGATAGGACTGGGCTTGTGGTTGGTTATAGACTGACATAAGCTGCAGTCACATCTCTATCATCTGAAGACTGCATGCCCTAATTCCACTTCCATGACAAAAAAAAGGTAAATCCAAAGTAACGATAATGGTTGTCATGGTGCGGAAAACGAATTTTCTTCCCTTTGCTTTTTAAATTTACAAACCGGCAGCAATTTTATTTTATTGTTATTAGATTTTTCCGGCTTATGTCACACTGCGATGTCACTGTGGAGGATTATTCCCGCAGTCTCTACGCTAATAATCATAAGAATTGCTTCCGTTTATTATGTGTGAAATTTAGAACATCAAATTTTTGGTACCATTACTCCATGTTGATCCCTTAACCCCCACAATAAGGATGTTTTTGCGTTGGCGGATGTTGATGTGTCTATGTCATAAAAAGTACGCGTTCTGCAAGTACTTTATTCGACGTGAAGATTTTGTCGTATTCTCGTGTATTCTGTAAAATGTATAATTTCATGAATATATTATGACGGATTATCATTTCGTAAGTCGGTACAAAGTTTATCGTACCTAGTAATAAACTTCCTTGTTATACTCGTATTGTATGGAGTAGAGGTACAAATAATGAAGATGTCGCCGCAAAATGAACTAAAAAGGAGTAGTGTATCGAGCGTGCACGGTCGGAATAACTCGCGGTGTTATCGACGCACGCGCACCCAATCTGCGATCGAAACACACCGGATAAGATTATCCGGTAGCCCTGTATTATTTTAATGAGACTACACGACTCTTCGAGATTTAATACGATACGAAAAAGCTTAGGTAACGAAGCAAATAAAAAATATACGGGTCAAGAGAGATATCACGCTGCCACGCCGAGATGACGGGGCGTGCAATGCGAACAATCCCCGAAGAGGGGATTTTTAAATTAGCCACCGAACAAGATAAACTCCTGTAGGTACATCTACATACCAGCTGACGGCAGATCGGACGATACCATTATGTCCCCAGTAAGGCACCGATTAAAAATATCCACATTTATATGCGAACAACATCTGGTATTTAAATAAGATATAAACGCGAGAGTCTGCGAATGTTTTGTTTTTCGGTTACATTTTTTCTTTCCCGGTGGAAGCTCCCCTCGACGGATATATTGGTATTAAAAATGTAAGGGAGATTTATGCGAATGGCTCTAAGCTTTCATTAGTTGTTCCTTATGCGATGTTTTTGCGGTCGCCGCTCCCTGACCGGTAATTTTTCATTTTTCTGCAAAGTTCCCGATGTGGTGGCGCGTAGCTAAAAATTTAACTGCATATAAAGATTATTTATATCCCTGCGGGTCCTAGCAGCTGCACGCTATGGACTTGTATTATTTCGTTTCCCTATTCGTATCGAGGAAATTGAAATTAGGGAAAGTAAGTTTTAATGAAAAGTAATGGCTGTCGTAGAATTTTTAGGCTGTCGACTTTGAATAAGTATCAAAAGTACCAACATGTTATCTTTATTCATTATAATGTTTTTGTCTTCTATCTTCCAATGTACTCATTCATGTATATGCATTTGAAGTTATTACTTTTCTAATGAAAATATGTTTTAGTCAAATGTACACTCATATTTAAATAGTTAATTACAAACAAATGTTCTTCATTAAAGTACACTCTTACATCTTTTAAACTGACTAAATAGACCTGAAACATGTGCTTTTATCACATTACTCCGGCATGTGATTCCGTATGTAAATTACATCTGAAACAAGGGGTTCTATTTTACCCCAAGGAGACAAAACATGCCAAATAACACATGAACTTCCTTATTCAAATATTCGTTATGAGACAAGCCGTATAATGTTAGCTACTAAATATCTGCTCTTAAACCTTGGTTTATGCCAATTTAAATATTAAAAACATAAACTTCCATGAATACAAAATATCGTCACATGATGATAACTATTATTGCGTATTTCTCAAATACCTTTTTATGTACTCAATACAACAAACGTCCATGCAGTGACATTATATTGTGTTGGCCGCTGCAATTAACAACCTCGAAATCCCAGTTTCTTCGAGTCTACAGAGGCGTTACTGCGTCTAAGAACTGAGATTTCTTCTAACATTGTACTTACCGAGACACAAAACTTACATGAATCGCATAAATTACAACAGTCGCTGGTCATGGATACAGTGATTTTAAAGTTTACTTTAGATCACACGTAAATAGATCTCTTCTGAGATTCTTATTCGATTGCGTAATAATATTCTGCTTATTGGGTACACGTCACGTTAAATTATTTCGGCTAAGTAATTCTGAGCGGTTAATTATTGTGCACAACCTGGGAGGAGAGTTGAGAATGTAATTATTATTAAACTTTACGATTGTCTCACATCACCCCTTTATATTGTGCTCTAAGCCTAGAACGACGTTTCCAACACCCATTGCGAATTAATTTGGACTTTATTTCCTACTCAGTAAGTTTAACCTCAAATGTCAAAAGGCATAGAAACTCGCATTTCTGTTCAAAACAATTCATGTTAAGATCCTAAGGGAGTATCTTAGGTTGTTGCGGTAGAGAATTCATATTTAAGCTACTGTTGGTATGTTACTGTGTTGTGGGTGTATTTATTATATTCCAGGTATTCTATTCCTACATTAAATTAAAAACCAACCTCTAATAAATCTTTCTGTAAAGAGTAAGCTAAGCTTAGCTTGGGCATACTACAAGCAGTCACATACGTCCCTGACAGGGAAGTATCGGCTCGATTCAGGTGACCCAGACATGTTCTAGAAGACCCCGACGACGAGATCACAATCGCTAACATCCCAC
>DWLO01002938.1:0-11690 GCA_018245335.1 Dalla quadristriga | reverse complement strand
TACATGTGCTGTTACTTCGTAAAATGTATTTTTTTATCCTGGTGTACAATAAAGTGTTTTTGTATTGTATTGTATTGAGTGGCGATGAGAATCTGCGCGAATACAAAATGACGGCGATTCCGCGTTCGTTCATCGTGTGTTTAATCATACACAAGACGCTCGTATCGAACGCACCTGCCAATTTACGTTACGTTTCAAGCATATTTTATAATAAGCATTTTATTTAGAGGCCTCCTACCTTCTGGCCGCGTTCCAACTGGGAAACCCCCAACACTCAACGAACGACGTCGTGATAATTGTGGCCTTTTGTGTGCGGTGTTTACGTACCTTCCTATTCAATATTCACGCAAGCTGAGCTGTCGAATGCCACGTAACATCCTTAATTTCACACCGCAAATAAACAGTTTAAGCTAAATTTCATTGAAGTCGCTATGTAGGTGAATGTCACACACACAACACTGTTGGCTGTGTGTTTTGTATTAGTTGTTTATGTGTTTGTAGTGAAGTTGTAGAGGCGCACCAACCGTAGCTTTTCTTGTTTGAAAGTGAGAGTTCCAAGTTTGTCGGGAGCATGCGCTTGGTATCGACCGACATCGCGGGATTTGACTAGCTCACTTAGTTACATAATTGTGTGATGTTTGCCAGGTGGTAGAATCTGTGTGCGGTTCGCCCGGGGCGGTACCACCGCCACACCCATTTCTGCCGTGGCATAATTGTTTTTCAACATTTGTGTTCCGGTGGGAAAGGCGTGGATGCCGGTTACACTTTTACGGAAACCACCGGAAGAGTGGCCTGCAGGACGCGGGTCTCTCCGCACGCCTGAGAAGACTTTGGGCGTACTCAACCACGCTGCTCCAATACGTATTGGTGGAGGGATTAGTAACCAACCCGGTCGGAAGTTTTTCAACTTGTCCGAAGACCTTCGACAAAGCTTTACCACTGTAATCTTACTATAAAAACCGCCCCGACGGTTTAAAACTGCTACTAGCGGCAGATTGGGCTATTGCTTCAATGGTATCATTAATAAATAAAGACAATTTATTAGAACAATAAACTGCGAACTGCTTATAAGACTACAATATTCCCAAAATACTCCATTAAATTCTATCATAAAGCTTATCATAAGGCTTTTCACGCAGCGTGGGCGTTTCAATAGTGATGACGTCCGCAAAAGCCCGTACAGTGTTTCGATAACGACAACGCCCACGTTTTATCTAACATGGAATACGCAAGTGGAGTTTTAGTATGAATTTCGTCACACGCATTAGGTCAGGGTTGCCTAATTTTATCGCGTCCGCTCTCGCAGTCTTCTGAGTGACGTCGCCTATCGATAAGCGCGCCACGCCTATTCAGTTTCAACGGACCTGGGGCTCTATTATTGAATCGCTCGCTTCGCGTAGAGCGTTCGATTTCGAGTAATTTTCGTTTGACATCGGAAATTCCGTATTCTTGAATCGCCCGACTACAACGAATGGTCTCAAACACTCGTTGGTTGGAGCGAGCGATAGAATAGACGTTAAATTATGTGGAATTACTGCGATTGCGAGTATGTGTAAGTTTCCATTTGTAAACTTTACTTATGTCTTCAAAAGTAATTTATGAAATTATCGATTAGTCGTCATGAGACTACGCAGTCTACTATGACATAAGTAGCATGCGACGAAACAATTTCTAACGAGCAATTCAAAAATAGAGCCCCTGGTTTAATTAGTGTTCATCATTAACTCATCACCGGCACATCACTGAGCACGGGTCTCCTCAGAATGAGAAGGGTTTTGGCCACGCTGCCCAAGTGTGGGTAGGCAGACTTCACAGACCCTTTTGAAAATAATGTGAAAAGTGTAGGTTATCTCACTATGTTTTCCTTTACCGTTAAAACTATGTATGTTTAATTGCTTGAAACGCAGATGATCTGTAAAGTCAGAGACGCGCGCCTAAGCTCTGAACCTCTGACGCTCCGAGTTATGATCGCTTAATTAATTAAAGTAATCAGTGTTAGTGCGTCTAAAAATGTCTGTCATTCGGGGAAGCAGGGGATTCGGATAATAAATAAGGAGTGCAACGATTGCGACCGCCGCGCCCGGCCCGGAGGACAAGGGGGTCTCCGGGAGGGGCCGACCATTTTAATGTCCCGCCGCCAGACTTTATATTAAACATTCGACCTTGACAGTGGCCTACATCGACACCCGACGAGACACGCACACACGCGCATTCCTATCCTCGTGAAAAGAAAGTTCATTGAGTGTTCGTCACTTCACTCGGTAGGTAGGTGCTATAAATAATAAAGTCACGTGTTCCGAACTCTGTCTGCCACATCGTGTCTTTGCTATTTAAGAGGCTGTCATGTTTCGCGTCTCTCGCTCGCGCATTCTAACATTTTCAATGATTGTAAAAGTCAAAAAGTATACTTTTGAAAAATGTTGTTACTTGCACCCCGTGCCAAATAATATTGTTAGTTGTTGTTTTTGTTAATTTTAGGGTGTAGATTTAGATACTAGGAATAAATATTTTTTACTTTACTTTACTTACCATACGAATATAAACCAACTATTATTCCTCTTAATAGCAGCCTCTACCTAATACTAATAGGACTCACTAACGAATAGTCCCACGTACAGTCCTATTCGAGGTTGGTCACAGGTGTCCATGGGCGGCAGTGTTTGGTGGAACTGCATGTTCGTTTGCTACCCTCATCATATAAAATAAAAAAATAAATGCGAAACGTGACAGTCCTCTTAAATTCATATCGTTATGCCGGCCGAAGGTTGTTGCCACGCGATTCGGTCTCGTCTACTTGGATTGTGTTTATTGTTATTCGTTAATTCATTCATGGAATCTGTCTCACCTCTATTGATAATTTCGATTGTTGGTTCTTGTAATAAATGCAATTTTTTCATTGGAGCCGGATCGAATAATTACATTATTTGATACACGTAATGTTTAGCTTTCGTGTTTTATTTTTTATTTTAATGGTTTTTAAGTATCAGAACAGCGCTTTCGTATTCCGTCCGAATTCAACTTTAGGACTGAATTTGAGTTGAGATGTTACTCACTCTTTTTGGAAATAAAGGAATCTTTCATTTTAACGTATTAGCTGGTATAAGGAGCATTTACATTATTACAGTCCAAACATAAATAGACATTTAAAATTTTATAAACTATTGATACATGCCATGAAAATAAGTAAACACCCAATCCCTAGTATAATATTAAATGTGTTTGTTGGTTTGACCTGCTTTAACGTAGCACGGGTCGACGTGATTTTTTTATATGCACCGGAGAGTTGCATACGCTACGGTTCCTGAGGTATAGATCGGGCGGAGGCGCGGGCCGACGGCGAAGTCTCATTGTGTCATAACAAAATGAGCTTATTATGCCGGAATTGCTCGTGTGCGGCGTGTGAGCGATGTGGGTCAGTGGCGAGAACGGAGGCAGGGTCGAGAGGTGCCATTGACGCGGCTCGCGACTTGCACAACCACGACCACTCCACATTGTCTCGCTGGGTCGACGGGTGACGACGCTGAGGAACAAAGGCTCCGCGGATTATTATTTTACTCTTTATTGTACACCATAAAAAATACAAGGGACAACACAAAAAAGTACTTAAATTCTAAGGTACAAGGGCGGTCTTATCGCTAAGCAGCGATTTCTTCCAGACAACCACATGGTGAGGAAGGAAAGAATGTAATGTAATGTGAATCGCAAACGACCGATTGCAGCCTACGGACATCCGTGACAAACCTCGATTAGGACTGTGCGAGGGATTTTGTATAAGAGGTTGAGAGGTTTATTTTAAATGGGTACGCGGTTATACTCACGTTGATTTATCGGGATCACCCGACTAGAATAAATAAAAAAAATAAAAAATAATAAATATTTCACCCTGCTAGATTATAAATATCATCATCATCACCAACAGATCGCCGGCGCACTATTGAGCAGGAGTTTCCTCGCAGAAAAAAAGGGTAAGGCCATAGTTCATCAAGCTGGATAAGTGTGGATTGCCCGACTTCACATGCCTTTTGCGAACATTGTGATAATTATTACGACTATTGAGAACATTGTGATAATTTTTACGACATCAAAATAACTGAGTCGAAAAAATCTTAACAAATGAGTATGACCTCCTTAGCTCAGCGGCTTGCGTCAATCAAATTAAGCAGTCTCAGCAGCGGTTTTAATTTGGATGAATGACCGCTACTAGCAAAATATATTGCAGGAAACGGGGTACTTGAATTTCCTTGAAGGTATTTGGATAATTTTCATTTAGAAGAAAAAGAAGACCGAAGAAGAAATATATTTATTTGTTTTCAACACTGCAAAATAAATAAAGCTTACAATAAGAGTAGGTACCTACTTACAAATATTACAATGTTTTAAATTTTTTACAGTTTATGGAAAACTTTAACCTAAAATTTAGTTGCTAGTCGAAAACAACAATTCTATAAGACCAATTACAAGTTTTCGCTTATATAAGTAGAAGAAGAAATACGTTTATTCGTTGATTACACTACAACACTACAACATATAACCTACAAAAGTTACATACATATATTATGCTTCAGAACGGACAAGACAATATTAAAAGTTTAACCTATGTCTCAATAGGACCCATATGTTTAACCTATGACTCAATAGGGTTCCGTGCTGCAGCATAATCCTTGAACAGGTCCAGGCTCAGCATAAGCCGCGCGAGAGCTGATATTTCAGTCTGGGCCTATAATGTCCCATGAGAAAAGCTCTTTTAGCTGCACTGCCCGCATGATATAAAATCTGCTTAACAGCCCTATCTGACCAGAGGGCTGGCCCTAAAATGTCGAGTGACACTCAACGCAACGATAACTCTGCTCAAGTAGATATTATAATCATTCATTAAATGTTCTCAAAGGCGCGGGTGGCCAACGGATTATGGCCTAACCCGTCTCATACCGAGAGGAGATCTGCGCTCAGAAGTAGGTCGGTGATGGGTTGTGATGATGATGGTGATATTATTATTAATTTAAGGGCCATCTACATTCTGTAATTTCAACATTTGCGCGAGTACCATCACGTATGTGATACACAGAGAAATGAAAGTGAGCGGCAGAGTGCCATCGACTGGAATTGCTCGGAATATTTTGTATTCCAACGGGCGCCGCGAGATGGCCTCCAATGTCACAGCGATCTCTGCTCGTAACGCTTCATCTGATTAAATAAATAGACACTTTCACTGAGATTAATTAAAAACATACGTAGAATAGAGATACGTTATCCTCGTGCGGTGCCGGGATAATGTAGTAGAATAGCACAACTCCCGCTCTTCCTGGGGGTTTGCAAAAGGCGACGAGGGTAGGAGGAGATGGGCAGCAGCGATTTCCTGCGTACTATGATCATCAACTGCGGTCACCAACTCGCATTGGCCTAACGCGGTGACTACGACCTACATCCCCCCAATATGAGAGATACACGAAAACAGGTGATAAGAATCACTGGTTGAAATAAAAAAGAAAAGACGGAATCTGCTCCTGGAAACTGCAAACTGGAAACTGAGGTCGTCTTTCGCTCAGCTTGCTATGGCATGAGCAAGCCGAGTATCTGCCCGGGTAGTTAGGGATGCCTAGAGACCCGTAGGCTCCATGTTTTCCGTCGTCTTGACTTGACGTCGAGCTAGTCGACGAGAGTAATATTTTAGCGAATAGCACTCTCGGTGACTTTAAATTTACATTAAATCTATAATAATTTGGTTGTACCTACCTTTACACATCACAAGTTGTCGAGATAATTTTTTTTTTGTTTGGTCAACTTTCTGAATTGCTATTTCTAGAAGTATAGCAGGAAAGAAAAGACTCGCCACGATATAAATCACAGTGCAAAACGCAACGAAACTTGTGTCATAGTACTGAAATAAAAGTAAAGGTTTAAAATGTTACACTTTGGGAATAGTTTTTTTTTATTCATTTTAAGGGTTGTATTGCCTGCTCAATCGTTGTCGAATCAAAGGCCAATCATAATGTTGACAAATAACTTTACCAAATACAAGTTGTATCTGATCGATTCAGTAAAGATAAACCTCTACGATCGACCTTAATGAAGACAAATTATGGTCGTTGACTGAGCGACCCTTTCAATTGTCCCTTAAATGGACCATTGATTTTTTGTATTTGTAATAGCCAATGTCGATCGGAGTCCGCAAATGCGCACTGGAGCAGCGTGGCGGTACGCTCCAGCCTCCTCAATAGTTAAAAGATCCCCGTGCGACAGTGGTCCGCTAATAGGCCGTGTCGAACGAATGCTGAGCGTTCTACTTTTAAGATTTAGTGGTGCCATCTTTCGATAACAATCGTTCAGAATGTGATTAATTGATAAACTCACCTTATCGAACCAATACTTCATTATTCTATACATAAGCAGTACCAGTTTTGGAAAGTTAAACAAAAGCGATGAACCCATCTGCAATAATAACATTGTTTTTATTAATATTGTTGCGAGATTTAAATTAAATATGCAAATATACAATAAAATAAAATTACCAATATTTGAATTTCCAAATTGTTGTCATGCAAGCTTTCGAGCAGATGATTGTACACATTTACAGCATTTTTCAAATATGCTTTCTTCTTTTTGATTAATTCGTCATCCATAATATTACCAATGGCTTCAATTTTATTTAAATCTTTTCGAAGCGATTTAAGACGCAGGTATAATATATCAAACATCATTAGCATAGGGATCGCATTAAAGTTAATAGATACTGCCATGAAACTTATAAGTGATTGTTCGACACTAATTAAAACGTAAAACATATATCCTACTGACCTCATCAACAATGTAGTAATAATAGGAAAGAAAGGTCTTAAAGATACGAATGATCCACAATACCCAGATAAATCATCGTTAATACTAATCGCTGCAAAAAACTTCGTGTAGAATTTTGTGCCAGTTACAAAGGATATAAGTAGATTCACATAGAATTCTACAACAAGGTAACTGTAACCCCTATTAAAATTAAAGTTAGCTGAATAATAGAATAAAGCAATTAAACAAGTCACAGCAAACATCACAGAGTAAAAACGTGACAAATAACTAACGGAGTAAGAACAATCGAAATTATAGTAGTGTCCTAATATAAACCGTATTTTCATAACACTTTTCACACACATTTTAGAAGTAAAGCAGGCGAGCGATTTGCGAAGACAATTCATAAGCGATGGAAAATATACGTTTCTGGCGACCAAAGTACTTCACCACGTTGCCAGCATTTAAATTATAATTTTCTTTTACTCACAACGGAAAAAATTAAAGGCATCCTAAACAAAAATCTATCTGTGAACAATGAGCCAAGTCCCTGACACCCTACCAAAAAATTTAGTTTATCATATAAATGATAATAATATCTTCATCCTCTTTTAATTTTAATACTTTTTACATTAATTATATTTAATATTTTTTATTTGTAATTGTTGTGTTTTTCATAATGACTAATCATATATATGAGCCCAAATACAAGGAAGATGATGTACACCGTTGAGGAGTTACCCTCTCCATCAGACCAGCTATAGGTCACAATTATATTGTATATCTGAAGTATTAAATATGTGCCAAGTTACATTAAAATTGGCTCGCATAAGTAAATTAGCCTATTTTTCTATCCTTATTCTACCCGTGTTGCCACCCTTAGGTTTAAGGCCAATTTTGGATGGGACTACTTTTGAGGGACTTAAAATTGGTTTTAAATCGTGGGAGGTATCAGTTACCGCACACACAATAAAAATATATACAGACGAATATACATAGGTGTATATATATATAGGTGGGTTTTCGTAGTAGTTTTTGTAGCTATGGGAAAACGCTCTGAGGAGACCATCCTTAACTTTTGCGAATATTTTGACCTGCATTCGAAGATTTAGAAAAAAAATGACAGTCAGCAAGTAAATGGTCAGCTTTCACAAAAACTTTTTTTGATGTCAATCGATTCTATATCTAATAAGGATCAAAAGATTCTTATGCACCAACTGAGTTAAGAGTACTTTCAAGTAAGTAAGTAAGTCAGAAATCACGGATAATTTTCCCATCCATTTTGTAACTCGCAACAGTCGCAACTTATTTTTTGAAGTCTGTTAGAAACAGGGTGGTTTATGAAGATAATACTGGCATGCTTGCTGGAACTTGGCTTGGTGCACTTCCGGGCGCTCAGATTATATCTATAATTACCGGTTGGAATCCAATTCCTCTAGTTATATAGTATGGATTGTCCTGACATTTAATTTTTTCATGTGGTAATGTAGCAATGTTTATCTTAATATTATCTTAACCTTGTTTATGATGAAAAGTAGTGGCAGGCGTAATAAAATAGAAAATAAAATGTCAATCAAATATTGCTAATTAATAACGAAATACAGAAACTTATAAACAGTGTAAAGGGGTATTATTTTATTGTGCACAATTAATTATGCAAGTACAAGTTTATACATAATAATATAACATAATAAATATTATAATTATCAGCAACCTATACCTAACATAAAATGAAACAAGATTGGATATCTTCATCAAGGTATTACAATGAAATACAATAGCTTTTGTAAACGTTTATCTTTGAATTGTTAGGAATAAACAATAAATCACATACGAGTATACGAGTAAGTTGATGACATTGAACGATTATCTTCAACTTCAATGTTTTATGAAATCATTATTGGAATTGCTTTACTGCTGCATGAATTGCAGCATAAGCCAGTGTTTTAAAACAACATGAAAACCGCCGAGCAAAATCTGCGACCACTAAGTCTTTATGTAGTAATAACAATCCGTCTTATGTTCGGTATCTACTATAGAAATGGAGATTCCTTCATAAAATCAACAATTCTTCGCTTATACTGTTTGATTTTTGGAGCTGTTACATTAATTTGTGTAAAAATGTCAATGGACGTTCACTTTTCCTTTTTGCAATATTACATAGTGATTGAATTTGTTTCTTACATTCTTATATCATCATTAGGTACAGGAAGATATTTTTTTAAATTTTTCACAAGTTTATCCGTAACTGATGAAATTTTAGGTTTCCAAAAAAATATTATGTCCCCATTCCTTTGCATTTATTTATTAACGACACCAGTGTGTGTTATTTTTAATGCTTCTTTAAGAGTTAAGTCCATTGGCTTGTATACTTTTGTGTTATTGCTAGTCATTATCCCGTCAATAATGTTATGTAATACTCCAAAATTAATAGTGACTGACGTGATGTACCATCGTATGCGCTCGTTACGAAGGGCTTGTGAAAAGACAGTCACAACTAATATTGTCAATAGCGAACAACTTCAGTTTCAAATTAGGTACATGAAGAAATGCTTACTCGTTTACAATAGCTTACTTGATAATCTGCATTCTGGTGAGATGGAACTACAGCTTTTGGTAAATAAAGTGATATAAGTGTATTAAGACATATATAGATATAAGACAAGTATTGTTAGTGATAGTGCGTGCATAAGTGAATTTATGAACACAAGAACAATGTGTCTTTACCCTAATCATCTCAGAACTAAGAAGTGTTGAGTCAGTGGACACAGTCTTCATAATCTTAAGTAGCAGTTTAGGTGAAAGTGAAATTACTTATTAGCCTTTTTATAATATATGGCTAGATTGTAATATTATAAGGCGCGATTATGTGACTTATACAAATTAAAAAAAAACAAATTCTTTATAAAAAATTAGATAAAAATGAAAATTTTAATATGTTTAAAATGTCCATAATTTTACTGTCAAGATAGTAACTTAATGAAGCTCAATTTTCAAAAGTCTACCTATAATTTTACAATCGTTGAAAATGTAAGTAGTATGGAGCGGATGAGAGGCAAGCGAAGTAATATTTGAGTACGCTCTTAAGGGGATTACATTGCTGAAATCGCTAAAATGCCGTAGATTTAAATAAATCTGTTGACCAATCCATGTGTGCGATCCCCATACAAAAAATATATGTTATACTTAAGTTAATTACGGACAAGTTGTATTGTTTAAAATTTTACAATTTTTTCTTCAATTAAAAAAAAAAATATATAAATATGCCATTTTATAAGAATAACAAGAATTTATTTGAACAATTAAAACTGCAAAACTAAATATCACAATACAAGATAACTCAATAAACGAAAAAAAACTAAAAATACAAAAAAAAAAAACAAAAAAAAAAAAAAAAATTTAAGTCCGCCAATTAAGTAGCAAGCACTAAAAAAATTAGCAAGTATTTTACTTTAATTATTGAACATAGGGGCTTGCAAAATTAGCTAAGTACTTCCGCGCGGGCCAAGCCGCGGGCAACAGCTAATAAAAATTAAACATTCTGAATTAATTTGAATCTGCGGCATTTTACAAAATACCGACTTTAGTAGAATCGATGAAGTGATCGTAATCGATGAAGTGGACTCATAGTAATTTACGATTAATACTCACTTCTGGAGTCTGACTTCTTTTTCCTCGAATAATCTCTTTTCTTCTTCCCGTCTTTTTCCTCTTCTCTGCTCAACTGTAGACATATTTGAAAATAATAAAAAAAACACTTTGAAGTTAAAATGGATTTGTTTAGTTTCTATATTTATTTTAAATGTTATTGATTGCGAGAATCCTTCAACATAGCTTTCAATGAACGAATGTTTATGCCTTTGAGACTAAAATAATGCAATTTTCATCCACCATAGCTGTAGAAATGATGCCATTTGTCCTATTAGATTACGAGAGTCCCGGGGTCGTATTCAAGCCGATAGCGATACTCTCGGTATCACTATCGGCTACACAATTAACCAGCCGTAGAATGCCGTATGAATGTAGACATTAGAAAGGCTCCAACTCTGCAGAGTTTCAAAAGACAAATTCGTGAACACTCGGCCGAACCCACGGGTTGATACATCTCCCAAAATGACACCTTCATGATAATTTATAAACTTTAGCTTTAGCTTACTTTAGCTTCAGTTACGCAATTAACCAGCCGGTTTGACGATAGTTGGCGCCATTTTTAACGTTTACGCGTGCGTGAAATCGAGGTGAAACAACCCGAAGTTAGTTAGTTAGTCAGAGTTAAGTTATAGTCCGGTTAGTAGCTTAACTGTGCGCGAAGTCGCAACCGCTGTCTGTTCAGAGTGAGTGGTACCTCCATGGGTGTGTCGTCATCGGTCTCCGTGTGCGTGTCCTCCAATTCCGGAAGCTTCTCTTCCTTCACCGGCTGCGCAGGAGCGAGTGACTCCTCTTTTATCATCTCCTTCAGTGGTATTGAGTCCTGGTGATGAAGAATAATTCAATAAAAATAACCATAAAAAAACCAAAAAAAAAGCTCTATAACCGTACGAGATAATTTAAACTCACCATTGTCATCCATTAAAAAATGATTCGAATGTAATAAGAATAATACCTACGTAGTTAATTAATTTATCTTAATTTAATTAGTGACAAAATGTATACTTTTAAAAATGTATTAAAGCACTCCAATTAATCAATCCGATTATTTCCGGTTTCAAAGTTTTTTTAAAAATTCGATTGATATTTAATTCATATTTTTTATATTTTTTTACTATTCTACAACGAATTGAACAGTGATTTAAAAATATAGAAAAAACATGCATATAATTGTAGGAATGGAACGTATGAAGATAGTATGAAAGGTGCGTGGAAAGGAATATGATTGTAAGAGCGAGTAAGAGGAGGTGTGTGAGGGAGACGGAAGA
>DWLO01002937.1:0-11690 GCA_018245335.1 Dalla quadristriga | reverse complement strand
GCGCTTACCAACGAACAGCATTACATTTTTATTATTAATTTTGGTATTCAAACCAGTATAATCTGATCTCGGGTAGGAAATACATGTATGCATATTATTACAATTATGCATACACATAAATTAAGGTAGAGCGTTTCATTTGATGACGATGTAGGTTGAGTAAGGTCATCCAGATGTTATTAGGTTATTGAATCCTGCTATGTAGAGTGAAATCAATAAAATTGGGCAGTGTTTGGAAATGGTAGGTATTTGGTAGGGGTTTTAAAGGTCTTTTACAGGGTCCTAGGTCTCGTGTATATTTCAAGTCCCTGCTCTATTAGAGCCAACCAGAAGGCGGTCCAACCATGTCACATGAAAATAACAGCGGGGTCAAAAGTAACGTAAAATGTTATAAAATTTAATTCTGGCAACACTTCGAGTGTATACAACGAGGTATACCGTTCGCCCAGGGCGGTACCACTATCACCGCCACTAATTTCTAGGTATAGTGGTTTCTCAGTCTCCATTTTTAAGTCCATACCTATTTCCATACATATTACTTATTTCTATTATAATAATTAAGATTAGATTTTCCCTTACAGGTATGACTGACGTGCACTACAACGAACAAGCCTTCCTAGATCAACTCATGATCTGCACAGAGTTTGTTGATAAGGCTGAAAGGTACGAACTTCTGGGGCCCTTGTACCGACTTATCATCCCAATCTATGAGCGCCGCAAGGATTACCAGGCGCTCCTGACTTGCTACCAACACCTTACGAAAGCATACGCAAAAGTCATAGAAGTAACAAATTCTGGAAAACGATTGCTCGGAAGGTTCTATCGAGTAGCGTTTTTCGGTAAAGCCCATTTTGGTGATGACGAGGAAGGGATCGAATTCATATACAAGGAGCCTAAGCTGACGTCGCTGAGCGAGATATCAGAGAAGTTGCAGACGTTCTACGAACAAAAACTCGGGGCAGGATCTGTCAAGATGATAATGGATTCGGCACCGGTCAGTATATTATATCAATCAGCAAACCGGACGGCAAATAGAATGGAGTTTTATCACAACTAGTGTTCGCCCACTGGTCGTATTTCGACCATAGCCATGATTTTAAATTTAAAAAAAACATAGGTATATGAATTTGCATGTTTCCAGCATATTTTTTTATTGATATAAATAAAGTTCCTCAATAGCTACAAAAAAAAAGAAAATCGGTTAACAAACAGAGAAGAAAAAGGTACTCAACTGTTTTGTCTTTGTATGTATATATATACTAGCTGTTGTCTATAGCTTTGCCTACACTTTACTTTAAAATATGAGAAAATAAAAAAAGAACGAAATTCCCATAAAAACTTACATTTTCTGTATGACCCACGTAGGGGATAAGTTTTGAAAAAATCTCATACACGTAAAATCATAAATTTTGCAAGTTTTTTAGTCTTGCTTCAAAATCGGCGTATTTTCAAACAAACTTTCATACCTTATTATACCCCGTTGGGGGTTGATTTTCCAAAAACGTTGAAACACGTATTATTTTATTATATATATAATCAGGTAGTCAGGACATGGTCTCTTTATATAATTAGAGATTATTTACCTAACTTTATTTACCTTGTAAATGTCATTGTCTTGTGGTTTAAGATTCAAAATTCAGAAAAGAGTCCCTAATTTCATTTATGGTCTCCACATAGGACATTCCAATAAAAAAAAGTATTATGTAACTAAAACATATTTATACTAATTTCGCTATGTAACTTCGTTGCGCGTCTTTATTTCCGTATAAGTAGATACTAAAATGGTTTAGACGAATAAAAGTATATTTTTTTATTTTACATTTAAGACAATACTTGAATGAAAGTGGAATTAAAACGTAGCCCGTATATTAATTGGTATCATTAGTTAACGGCTTGTCCTGAAACTAGAAAAGCATGTTTTTTAAGTCCATCCATCGATTACTTATTGTTTAAGTCATTTTTATCGTTAATTATTACACAAAAAAAATTAATGATGACTTCTAATTATCACGAGGTCGTATAGAGAGGAAAAAACAAATCAATATTAAGTAGTAGGTACATAACAGAGAAGGCATTGCTGATTTAGTAGGTATAGAAATGTTTGTCATGACGCCACATAATTATTATGCACTAGACATTTTCCGCGGTTCCGCACGCGTAAAATTAGTTTCACCATACAAATTAGGGAATTTCCACGCTTCATGATGCGTTGCTACGTGAAAGGACAAACAATAGTAACACACTTTTGGCATTTATAATATAAAGTAGTGATGTCACCTTCAAGTTGTGTATTCTATTAAGAAAATTATTTCTATAGAACATTACTACAGCAACTGTACAAATTCTAAAATATGACAGATCTCTGGCTCTTATGAAGTTGTCTTATTTCTGTCTACAAATAACATTCTACACGAGCCAAAAACTCCGGGTAAAAGTCCAGTAATGTATAGCCGTCTTGGCGGTGTTCTCACTTGTAGGTAAACCGCGATGAGTTAGACAGCAAACTAGCATACATCCAAGTGACGTGGGTACGGGCGACGGGTGAGGGCGTGGCGGCGACGGGAGCGAGCGGTGCGGGCGCGTTCGACCGCGCGCACAACGTGCGCCGCTTTGTGTTCGAGACGCCGTTCACGCGCGACGGTGCGGCGCGCGGCCCTGTGCACCATCAGAGACTGCGGCTTACGCATCTCACTGGTAGGTAAATTGTGTTATAATCGTACACAAGCTAAGAAGCTTATGACAATCTTAAGAGCGTTTATCAGTTTAGTTTCACTCTCGCTCGCACATTCCAACAGTTTCAATTATTGTTAAAGTCTAGGTATATGAAAACTAAAATATGTCTAAAATTTCCGTAATCTTATTGTCAATGTAGTTATTGAAAAACATTATTCAAATGTACATCTAGACTTTTAGCGGGAGGGATGCGAAACTGATTAGCGCTCTTTATCGATCGATAAAGTTATGCAACGATTTGATTAACGTTTAGCAGACGGTCTCCATTGTACTGTTAGCAGTCGTTAAGCCTTGTCGTACATAGCCTTTTTGAGCACACTTATAACTTCCGACACGGGTTGGTCACTAATTTCTTTACAAATGCACGAAATAATGGCGCTTGAGATCTAACACAAACAGCGGCTCAATCGCTTCAGTGTTAACTTTTTAAAAGGAATCAAACCTGTGAACATGCAAATAAATACAGGCATGGGCGTGGCATAGACTGGCGCGTTCGATCAGTCGTATTCAGTGATTTCTGTGACCGAAGTTTGCGTGTAATTAAAATATATAATAATAAGCAAATAGCGTTTGCTGTAACAAAAAATTTGTATTACAGCTGAAAACTGGTTCCCGTACGTGAAGCGACGGATCCCAGTAGTCGACACGCAGTTGGAAGAGAAGAGCCCCATCGAAGTTGCCCTCTCCGAAATGGAGTCCCAAGTCGCTGAACTAACAGAAATAGTTAACGCCAAAGCGCCTGATATTAAGAAGCTTCAACTCAGGTTACTAACATTTTAGTTACTTTTTGTATTGTATTATTTTTAATATAGCAATCACAGGTAATTCTAACGGTATATACCGTTGCTATTCTCTAATGTTCAAAAAACATTTGCTGCATTAGTATTTAGTTTCAATCTTATCCTGTTATCTTACTCCATATTAGGTTGCAAGGCAGCGTCTGCGTCCAAGTCAATGCCGGTCCGCTGGCGTACGCCAACGCCTTCCTAGACCCCACGCTAGCACCCATGTACCCCGACGAAATGGTTGACAAGCTGAAGGCAGTTTTCAAGTGAGCTTTTTCTGATTTTTATAATAGATATAGATAAACAAACATACGAGCAATATTCTGATGATAAATATAGTATAGTAACCAGAGACATCACAAGTGTATTTCCAGCCTTCAAGGATAAGTTTTACGCGCTGCTTGCACAGCTCATGTTGACGTTTAAATAGTGTTAGGAAAAACTAAATCTTTGTCATGATAGTCGTTCCTAGTGACTTCATTTTAAAAAGTGACTACAGTTAACGGAAGTGTAGGCATGTCATAATGATTCACAGTTGGTAGACTGACAGTTTAACTTATCATATTAGAATAAACGTTTCCAGATTCGAACGTCCAATCCTGCGTTTGAACATGCTCTTGTCGGTACTGTACTGGGTGAAGATTTTTTGTAAAGTTTTTTGAAGCTTTTCAACTCTGATTAAACTAATTTTCCTTCCAATAACCATTTATATAATAACCAACTCATAAACTCTTTCTTTTTCAGAGACTTCCTCACCATATGCCACTCTGCATTACAATTGAATGCTAAGCTCATTAGTTCCGACCAAGTGTCATATCAAGAGGCGCTCGAGAGTAACTATTATAAGCTGAGCGACTCACTATCGAGCGTTCTCGGCCAGCCCTTGCAGGACATACTCGTTAACGGAAACCTTAGCACTACAGTCACTGGCGTCGAACTGGAGTCTAGCAACGCTTGAAGCGCTCATTTAACAGTCGAGTCAATATTCTAACACGCTACAGAGACTAGTTGTTGTATGATTCGTTTCGTAACAATGACAGAATTATGAGTCTCATAGCATCTCGCTAATTGATCATTTGATAAAAATGAGGTTAGCTTAAGATCTCGCCTGGTCGTAGGACACACTGCAGCGTATAAGAAAACTAGATGGGTTTGATACTGTATTGCTATCGTTTACAATCAAAACATAACAGCGGCGTGCTGGAGTGTGTAATAGTGCTTGCACTTGCAAACAAATTAAACTGACACTTGCAGTTCGAGTGGTTTGAACTTATAGTGACTATACCTGTTTGCAGACTCGATGATTCTACTCCATTGATCTAAAAATTTCAATAACCCGATATATGACATTTTGATATAATTGTAGATGGTAGGTAGTTAAAAACTAAATGCTTCTTGAACAATACTATTGCACTTTTACTAAGAAAATCTTCGACAATAATAAATAGAGTGCACTAGCACTAATTTATAGACCCAGATTCATAAAGACTATGATATACCTAAATGATTATTATTTTATAACAACCGTATGGTTTTTCCGGTATAGTTACAGTATCATATTAAGGTTTTTGACAATTAAAAAAAAACTAATCGCTTTTTGACTAATTACCTCCGATTTATGAAACATGGTTAAAGGTGATGCAAATTTCAGAAAATGCATGCAGTTGGCTCTGCAACTGCTAAGGGACTTTAGTAGTGTAGAACTTCTTTCCAGTTTATTAAATTAATGATTTATAAGATCTGACATCCGAACCAATACCATAGAGCTGAAAGCTATTACTACCATAGTCAATTAAGGCCTCCATCCTTATATACATTGTTCAAAATAAATTCGAAGTCAAAGCTAAAACCTGCCAATGTTAGGTCTATTGCACGAAATATATTTATAAGCACATTTGTTTTGTGATATCTTAATTCGAATGTTGTAAATCTATGTATTCTACGATGTAATAAATTCTAGTTGTCGGATTGACGATTTAAAATAACAACGATGACAAACGATGACAAACAAAAACAATTAATTGAAATATGCCAATTGAAGTTGAAGTAAAAATAAACTATTTTACTTCTTATGGCGATCTCAGCGCGTACTATCGTTTAAACGCGTTATAATCCAAGTATTAAAAAAAAAATTCTTACCACAAATACATTTAGAATCGCGTTTATCGCGCTTTTAGCTAAACAGTGTTTGTTGCATGTCAAGCGCCTATAAAGATAAAGGTTTTTTTTTATGACAAAACATTGCCTAGCAATTAAAATAGTGGTTCGACATGATTTAATTTTGTTTGTGGTAATGACCTTCGATTCTACAATTAAGAACCACAATATCTCTCACTTCTAAAACACGAACATCTTTGGACGGAGGTTCATTAAATTAAAGAAGGATTTTTTCATACAGAATGCTGCTTACTCATAAAAAGTTTGCTACAGTTGACATTATAAGTGTGCACACTGAAAAAATCTTCATAGTTCCTTCTATTATTCGATACTATTTAATGTTTATTATAAATTAAGTACTTATAACATCTTGTAAAGAAATTTCAAAATCTAGTACTCATTATAATCATCCATTCAGTTCAATTTCTAGGCGCAACACTACATAACATTATCGAGTTACTTTTATTCTTCAACAACAGATTGTATGTGGTTGCGCTTGATTTATTTTATAGTATCGGCATGGCCATTGTATCGGTACGTTTAGGTTTGTAGCATTTCTACTATCTTTCTTAATTCTACCCCTAAATAAAAGGTTTAAGATTTAAAGAATAATTTAGTGTACTTTCTTTACAATGTTCAGTTTATGTTCAAAGATTTATGTCCGTTTTATTTATTTGTTAGTAGAATTCGTAAGTTTTAATTTTGTTTGTAAAAGTATATTTGCCATGATTATATTCTCAGTTTTAATTTATATATTTTTTTAGTAGGTACCTACTACATACAACATTCATTCCATAGTTTTACCATAAATTATTTGTGCCACTACTTTATTGAACTGAAAATTATAATAAATAAAAATAAGTACCGAAAATACTTTCCAGATAGGTACCTCAGTTGAAAATATATTATATAACTTGAAAATAAATTGATCAGATCTACCTACATGCTACAAACGTTTTGAATCACGCAATATTTGTTTACACTTAGTACTTAATACTTAAATTATTGAAAGTTGGTTTTTGCAACTTGTTATCATTTAATTTTATTATTGTTTATGACGATATGTATGCCATAAAGTGATAGCATTAAATACACTTGTAGTATTTATTACAATATAATGTTAATGCACAAAATATGTACCTATAAAAGGTTTTTGTATCTTTTACTGAATTGTAATCTCAATTTTGCTGTTTTAATACATTTATAAAAACACTGGTCTTTTTTTCGTATCCTTTTAATTCGTCCAAGCCATTCGTTTTTCTTAAATATAAATTTTGTAGCAGATTTAATATACAATCGTACCCACCATTCAATAGGCAAACAATTCACCACAAACTAAATAAATAATGGGGTGATGCACATTTTTCATGAATTCTTTTCTAAAACTCCTTAATTTTAGTCCAGTTATTGGCATTATACATTTAAAACGATGGCAGAAATGCTTTACTAATATTTTATTCTTATTTACTTGCTTAAAAAACATGGTAATGTTTGAAACGTTATCTTTATGTAATATTCATTCGATTCGTAGTCATACAGAAGCCTATTAGTACGAGGCGTATCTATCTGTCTGAATATTCTTCAATTTAAAGATAGTTACTAATACAGTAATCTGTGGCGGAGGCCGGCGCGCCGTACCGGCTGTTTTTTTATTCTGTGGTCGTCCGTCCTGTAAGACAAATCAAGTCATTCAAGTACCTACCTAGCTACTAATATAGTTATCTGTGATTCAAGATAGGTACGTAGTATCCAAAGAGTATAATAATATATTTATGACAGTATCCCTATAATGCAAACCTATAATGTCTGTGGTATGAAGTTAGTGAAGTGAAGTCGCTTGGTGACTAGGGTCTGCGGTGAGAAAAGTTCTGGATATTTTTGTGTAATAATTTTGTTGTATCAATAGACTTATTGGCTGAGGATATGGAAGACGAATTAGAAGATAGAGTGTTACATCAAACATATATTTCGTTTATGAAGATTTTGTCACGGTTTACAAGCGGTGTTGCGTTCGATACTCCCGTGAGCTATTTATGGAAAATGGTGCGCCTGTATTTACTACGATCAGAAGTGCTGATATTCACTTTGGGTATCATTATATGCTTTATGTATCTTCAAACTATTGAACTATGGAGCCGCACGTTGCTGAGCAGGCTTTCTCAAGCCATGAATCCAATGAATGCAGTTCAAAGAATGAAACTTCTTGAGAGTTCAGAAGCGGACAAGCAGAGTTGGGAGTTAAAAGGTAGTATAAGTGCAGTTTATGCAATAAAAGGGCGAAGAATGCACATGGAAGATAAATTTATTATTAACGAAAACATAAATAACACTGGAATATCTTTGTTTGCTATTTTTGATGGCCACGGCGGAGAATTTGCTGCTAACTACGCCAAAGACCACCTGATACAAAATCTCCATAATAAAGTAGTGGAACTCAGTGCTTTTAAAGAAGGGAAAGTTAGCACCCTTCCTAAAGAAACCCTAGAGGAGCCGAAGCAAAAAGAGCCAGAGAGCAACGAAAATGTGGAGAGAAAGACTAGTTTTAAAAAGTCAGCAAGTACAGCAGACGACACTTCCAAAAAGGAAATTACTGATCCTCAATTATTGGCCCAACTTTCGAAAGCCAGGCCTATTACAAGAGAAGTGAGAACAACAACAAAGCCTGTTAAGAATGTGAATGTACCTCTATCAAGTTATGTTGACAAGGGAAAAATTAATTATGGCAAGCTACTCACAGATGAAGTTTTGGCAGCAGATAGGCTACTGGTTGAGGCTGCAAAACGCTCAATGAATGTAGCTGGTACTACGGCTCTTATTGCAGTATTGGAAGATAACTATCTCATTGTGGCTAATGTTGGTGACTCAAGAGGAGTAATGTGTGATTTAAGAGGGAATGCTATTCCAGTATCATTTGATCACAAGCCACAGCAGGTAACTTGAATAACCATCCATATGATGTATTTGATGTCCCTTTGTCTTATAGCCGAACCTTGAAAGCTTCTCAGAATCCTTTATGATGTGAATGAGTTCCCATGTGATTCCCATACACACACATAGCTACTATATGATTAAAATAGAGTAGAGAATGAAACATGTTGTCCAAGACTAGATTCTTGTGATACTGCTGCTATCATACATATTTTTAGGCAATGGTAACTTGGCATCAGGTGGTATATATACAAGTTGTTATGCCTGCTACAAAATGTATTGCCATACATGTATGATTGTTACTTGGATTTGAATAGCAGTTACCGTTTTCCATGACATGATTAAAAGTTGTGGAAACTCAGGTGTAAGAAATTTGATACTACATAATTTTTGTAATTGTTATTCAAATAACAAAACACTGCCTATCCGTAGTGAATGAGCTATGGACCAAGAAAATACTAATTAAAATAGACATTATATCTAGATTTGTCAAGAGATAAGAATTGACACTATCATCCAAGAATTTAAATACTGTTATAAAATTCTCTTAAATGCTAGAATTTAGCAATTAAATTGGAATATAGTTTAATTTTGTTTTTGTCAAAGATTCGATGGTTAACTACACAGTATAGGTATCTGTTAATCTATGACTGTATAATGTACGTACAATGTATGAAAACATTGTCCAAATTGCATATGATAGATGACGTCACTATATATATTTTAGGAAAAGGAAAGTACATCTGTTGGCAAGAGCCAGACTAAATGGATAAATCAAACATGGCAAAGATATTCCATGAATAACATTTGATTTCCAGTTGTGAATATGGCTTTTCGTATACTGACATTATTGTCATTTTATAGACATTTGTTTTTTAACAAATTATTACATAAACATAGCCGCAGAACATAACTATAAATAGTTCATTACAAGTGGTCTTTCTGGCTAATCCACTAATTCTTGTAGACTGATAAATTAGCTGCAGTGGTCTAGGCCGGCAGTTGGATATGTGACTGCTAGTGGCAAAATTTCTTGATGGCTCCCATGCTTCGCAGAGCACATTAGCCATCTGTCCTGATTGTTATTATTAGAAATAGTTGTTATTCCTTGTTAAACAGGCACCCTGAAAATGATCCAAATTGTACCAGAATGGTTGAGTACATTCCAGGCCTCCACAGTTGTGAGGAGAGACCCATGCTCTGCATTTAGCCACTTTTTTGCAACCAATGCTACAGAGAACATTGCAAACATTAATTACAATGTCTTCTATTTCTTTAGGTTCGGGAGCAAAAGAGGATTGAAGCTGCAGGTGGCTACATAGCATTTAACGGAGTGTGGAGAGTTGCAGGTATTCTGGCAACATCTCGTGCAATGGGAGACTATCCCCTTAAGGATAAAAAATTTGTTATTGCTGACCCAGATATATTAACATTTAATCTTGATGATCATAAACCTATGTTTCTCATTCTTGCATCCGATGGCCTCTGGGATACCTTCACAAATGAAGAGGCAATAAAATTTATTAAAGAAAGATTGGATGAACCCGATTATGGTGCCAAGAGCCTGGTGCTGCAAGCTTATTACAGAGGATCTGTGGATAACATAACTGTATTAGTAATAAATTTCCTCAATAATAAAATATATGTATCAAGTTCACAGTAAATTGCATTTTCTCAAGTCTTGAAGTAAATGTAGTGTGCAAGATGAACTAGTATGCACTATCAGTATATTCAAATAACAATCACATTAACAAGATTCTTAAATTAGATCTATGTTTGTGATGACTATTACTAACCATATATTATCGATTGGTGTACTTAATGTGAAGTCTCAAACTAACACCTAATCTTGATGTATACTCATTTCTTCATTATTATTGATGTATTAAAATATCAGAAGTTTCAAGCATTTTTTAAAGTAAAGAATTATTTTGTAGAAATTTGTCTTCTTTGTTCAAATAACTATTGATGTTAGAAATATTAAACTTGTAGTTCAAAAGTGTAATAGTTGTGTAAATAGATGTCCAAGTAGCAAAAAGAGTGTCATATATTTTTAAATGTTAATATATCTTAGATGTAATGTTTTGACCCCAAAGTTTAAGATTTATGAATGGTTGTGATTGCGATTGTGGAAATGGATTTTCCTAACCTAAAAGGTATTAAATTTTTTGTCAACATTGATCTTCTACAATTTAATCCTTTTATTTTAAGTATAGGAGTGCTGTTACTTTGAATTGATGTTAATCATAATATTTTTTCATGAGACATCATCACTGTTTATCTTTGTATTTTTACTTACTTAGTTGGGTGTAAATTGGGTTGCAGATTTGTCTTGGTAATGGATTGTTGTAAATATATCTCTGAATAATTCATCAAATGTACAGATTCTCTGGCTACTATTAAATTGAGTGTTAACTTCATTTTAAAATATGGGCCTTGTGCAAACCCGTAGTGCTCACCATATTTGCATTGTTTGAACCTAAGTTCATGCAGCAATGAATATGTAGGCATATTCTAAAAACGGTTTTTACCAATTGTACCATATACCACTCTACTGGCAAATGGTTGAAACATGTTAAGTATTTAACTTAGTAAATATGTGGGAGCGGAAGTTTTTATTCTGTAACTTTGGTGCTAGTCATTTTAGTTCTATTAATTCATTATATTACACAATCATATGCATGTTTTATTTTGTTGCAATGATAATGTAATTTAAGAAAATCATTCAGTTGTGATAAAATATCAAAGGATAAATAAGTACACAAATATTTTTGGAAATATGTCTGAAGTACATTACTATATAATATAAATCTAAATAATCAAGTTTTTTAACTACTATTTCTTAGGATACAAGCAATAATTAAAATGTCTCGATGTCTACAAAGTGGGTAAATAAATGAGTGAATTTCATTTGTATGTCTTCATATTGAGGCCAAGTCATTCTCCTAATCAATGTTATCCCCTTCTATTCATAAATAGAAACATCGAAGTTGTTGAAAACTATAGAACGATTTGGTGCAATATGATAAGGTTGTGCATTTTGTGTTTCTGAAAATTATATAATTCTTTAGAAAAAATTAACAACAT
>DWLO01002936.1:0-11690 GCA_018245335.1 Dalla quadristriga | reverse complement strand
TGGGGACCCCAACGCCACACGCTATCGGCAATCACGGGCGGAGATCTCTCGCTGCCGAGTGTGATAAATGCCATGCTCGGCAGCGACAGATGCTGGCACGCAATGGCCACCTTTTGCGAGATTGAGATCGCGCAAAAGGAGGCCGCAGAGCAGGCCAGAGAGAGCAGCGCCGTCGCTGCCACTGGGTTCAAAACCCGGCTATTTTTTGATTGGCAGATTAATGTTCATTCTCGGAACTTGGTCGTTTGTCGTATTTACTGTGTATCCGCCACCCGCACATAGGAGATAATCATAGTGTAGGGGAGGGAGTTCTAAGTGTTGATTAAAAAAATCATATTACTGAAATACCAATAAACTTATTTATGTTGTTGCAGTCTTTGGGGCGGCACGCTGACAGAAAGGACGATTGAAGATGATAAATTGGCTGAAGTTGATGTAATTGTGTATGTACGTCAAATCCTTTCAGCTCTGCAATATATCCACTCAATGAATTTGGTCCACCTGGATGTTAAGCCTGATAATGTAATTTGCGTAAATCCTAATAGCAAAAGAGTTAAACTAGTGGATTATAGGACGGCGAGGTTTACTTTTCCGGCAAGTGTACTACCATTACCGGGCATAACTCAAGAGTACATGTCGCCAGAATTGATTCACGGGGATGGCATTGGTACTTATTGCGATATGTGGAGCTTGGGAGTCCTAACATACTACCTGTAAGTGTTTCACTTTAATTGAATTTTGTACACCTAAAAAATTTAGATTATAAGTATTTATGTACTTATATCCTGTACTTTACCTAATACAGTTCAATTCAAAAGTTTGTATTTCATGTTCGTTCTCATGAGCAGTCATTGGAGCTGGAGTCGTGGAGTCAGCTCTAGTTTAGCCCAATGTGGTAGAGGCACACGCTATGTATATAATACAAAACTTGAAAAATTAAGAATTAATGTCCCATACACACACAACACCTAGGCTGTCAAAATATTCACATTTTGTGTCTGATAGACGCAGCAAAAAGTAACCTTGGTCATCACATCACTCTACCTTGAATAGAATACAACGCCGTTACAACTCCTTCGAAAATTCAAATCTACTTACCTTGATATATTTAGTGTCTAACAACATTTATATATATATTTTTAAAAGAGTTTACTAAATGCACACATGCTTAGCCACCACGCGTTATTTTAACGTCATTACACCCCTGTACGTTTTATATTTGTGTTTTTAATTTTTATACTTTTATACTATATTTCTGTTTATCATTTTAATAATTAACTTAGTAACGTTCCAAATACTGTATCCTATAATTGTTTATGTTTAAGAAATAAGCTTGTCCACGATGCATGCCGTGTTATCTTACCTATAATTAAGGCAACATTTAGCTAATAACTTAGACTAGATTAATTATGTAGATAGTTATAGTGTATTTCTAATGTGATAGTTGTAGTGGTTATCCTAAATAAATAAATAAATTTCATTCACCAGGTTATCCCGAAAATTGCCCTTTGTTGGTAGCTCTTGGATGGAACTTAGTCGCTATATTTCCCACGCAGAATATTATTATAGGGATCCATCCTTTGGACTAATATCTGAACGAGCTAAATCATTTGTGAATGATCTACTACAGCGAAAATATAATGACAGGAGTACAGCTACTAGGTCATTGACTGATAAATGGATTGTCGAGGGTCCAGGTGATGACAGACCCTGGAATTCACGAACAGAACCATTTAACGCCCAATTTCAATTGAAGGTACGTTTATAATAATAATTTTAAGACTCGCTAGCGGTTCTGTGATCGAAATTTATTGAGCCTCAGCTGTATGTGTGCTAACAAACTTTCATATTGAAACCCTGAAGATGATAAAATATCGAATAAGCGCTCATGAAATTATGCCACAAGGGGACATCCACCAAACATTAGACCTTGTCGATCAGACACAATTGACACAAGCCGCGCGGCTATAACTGTTTATTGCATGATATTATGCTCGTCTACATATCTTGTATTATATATTTCAGCTAGTATCGAATGTGGCACTTGCGATTGTTAGATTCCGGGCAAGTCGGCGCTGAGCGAATTCAAAACTTTCTACTGATGCGATGACTACTAGAATTAGGTAACATAACATAAAATCTTTGATTTTCTTACTTTAATGATTTTAATTGTATTTAAACTTATTTTAGAGTTTTTATAAGTAAACAGAACAACGTAAACTGTGATTTTTCACAAATAATTATTCTTGTATGCCCAATTTTTATGAACTTTGTATACCGAAAATTACATTATTTCATTGTAAAAGTCCGACAAAAAGTTATATCTACTTATGCGGATGCATAGGCGGAGTAAGTAGTTTTACAGGAGAGATAACAACCCTGTTTCGCCTAATCTTCCGCAACATATACCTATATAGTTAAGTTTTGTAGTAGAATATTGTTTATGATGGTCTTTGTTTCCTAATCCTAGTAATAATTTTCTATTTCAATTTACATAATTTTTTGTTGCCTAATGCACTAAAGATTTTTTATGTCAATTTACATAACATCCTACAACTACTACTACTACTTATATACCATTATTTTGCTTTTGGAACAATAAAAGATTCACAATTATTTACTAACGTGAATAATTACACTAGTTCCGAAGGATTTAAATAGTAAATAGTAACAGCGACAATTGCGTTTATTCTTAAGAGTTCAGTCCATTTATTCATTTAAAATTAAAAATAACAAACACAACTGATCACGGGTTTTAGCTTTCTCTAGGTCCTATGAAAACACGGAATCTTTATAGAATCACTGGGTTGCCGGTCACAGGCTACCGACTTCTAAAAAAGGAGGTTATCAATTCGACCCGTATGTGTTATATTATTGAAATTGCAATATATTAATAATGTTCCTCTATACATATAGAGACTCTATACATATATACATAGGCTATTAACATTATATAGGTAGTGATCTTTCGGTGTGAGGATCTTTGATCTAAATCGTGTCTCAATTAAAAACATTGTGACCGAAGTATCTTTACCACATCATGGGACAATTTAATACAAACTCTCATGTTGATGTACCTACCTATTTATTGTTCATTTATTGTCTGAATCAGCTTTACTATTACAGTTGATTTTGGTTGAAAAGGTGTGGTTATTGACTCTCTGGAGGCGTATCAGGCTTTGTTCCCTGAAGTAACAACGAATTTATGATCGACTGGGAACAATGTTGTGCTCGGCACTCGGTATTCGGCGCGCGTCGGAGTCAAGTTCCAGAATTCCATGAGCAGTATCTTACAGCTTTGTCATTTTCAAATGCTGTAAATCTGCAGTGCCAGGGAGGTAGCTACTTCAACACCATCATAACCAAAGTTCAACACCTAACATAGTAAAACTAAGTTTTATTTATGTTAATATCTATTAAGTAGCCATATCCTTACTTTGGCCTGTCAATGTATAATTAATGTGCATAGAAATAGCGTCCACTTGCAAGCCTTCCGTCTCCTCGAGTTTTTATAGTTTAACTTTAGAATAATATATAATCCTATCTTCTTATCTTATTTTCTTGAGCTTTTTAATATCAATATGGAATTATATAAATAGCATAGATACGTGTAGCCATTGTTGTATATTATCTTACTTACTATCTCGATGTACGTAATACGTAGCTGTTAAGTTAATATTGGATTAATAAATGTGTAAAAAACGTGTACTTATTCTGTTAAATTTGTTGTTCTGGGAATACGTTTAGTGAAATTATGCAAACTTGAAGGCTTCATTTCGTCAGTCATAAATTACGACAACATAAATGTTTTATGCGGGGTTTACCTTAACCGTTGTAGCTATTGAAAAACGGTGTCAGAAAACAATCCTTAAGTTTTGGAAATATTTTGACCTACATTTACAGATTTTGAAAAAACTTACAGTCAGCATGAAAATGGGCAGATTTAACAAACACTTTAATGATGCCTATCCATCCTATTTCTAATAAGAATCACAAGAAGAGTCTTGTGATTCCGTGATTTGTGATTGTGTCCGATAAGAGATCGGACCAACTGAGGCTAGAGAAAATGTCAGAATTAACTTATATTATGCTTAGGTACTTTTATTTGTTACTTTTGCTTTGTTGTTAAACATAAAAATTATGTACATCTTACAACTTAGGATTTATTGTTGATTCTTTGTCGAAACTTAATCTTTGTTAAAAAACACTGAATCGATCAAAAATATTTAACCAAAGTAGCAACTTACTTCCTGAATGGCCATGGGGTATCATTTAAAAGGTTTGGACCAAAACGAGCTTAAAAGTGATTTATTTTTGTTACCTACTTTGTATAAAAATAAGTTTTCTCAAAAATCGTTCAGGTTAAAAGATACAAAAACAATATCTAAATACTGTAGAACTACATCTGTAAGTTCCAATTCCAAAAGCAGTATAAAAATGTTTATACTTAGGACATAACGCAGTGTACTACAACTAAGGTAAGGTACCTACTTATCATTAATTAAAAATATCATCTATTTTTTACTCGCCTAAAGTTTATGTAAACATTTTGGTGTTTATACTCTTTTTGGCCGATATTTTAATACTTATGTATCATGGAAGTAATATGTAGAAAATTATAAGTAGGTACCTCTACCTACAACTCGAATGTGCACTATGCGTATGCCAGAGAAACGAGCCGACAGCGATAGCTTTTGTGTCCTGCTCTAATAGGAAAACCTTAACATAAAGAGAATGGAGTATACCTACATTTGAGATGCATTTGGTATTGTGGTAGCCTATAATTAAGATTACATTTAGTTTTATTGAAACAAATATTTAGACGTATGGATAGTATGTAAGTAAATGTATTGTCCTTTTTAAAAATCGATGTCTATAAATAAAACTACAGTTTAATAATTTAAAATCGTATTTTATTTCACCGAGGTGGAACTTTTCCTTTAGACAGACGTTAACAAACAATAACAGAGTAGGTAGGTATTTCAACGGCCCGAGGTTCGCTTAACACTCAGTCCGAGTGTTTAGGAAACAAGAGAGGTTTGCTCTACTCACGTCCCAGTAGCTTATCTATTTCAACGTAGGTACGGTTCTATTACAACTTATTATTACTATTACTACTATTACTACTATTACTTTACGCAATCATTTTGTTCATACAAATTGTGGACGGAGGACCCACGCTTTGTTACCAAAGCTATTATTTAATGTTGATTTTTTTAAATGCATAAAGCTAATATCATGCGTACAATAAAAGTTTAACAAAATAAGACATTAAGGTACCTTACTATAGGAAATGACTTATGATTTTATAGAACATTTTTGATTATTATTATTTCCTCTTTTAAAAACCTAATTGTGCCCGAATGTGTAGCCACTGACAGAAGAAGCATTGGGACGCACGTTTTTCTATCATACATCCAAACAAAAACTTAACACTGATGGCAGGATAGCATTAATTCTAGTTCCATGTGTCAATAACATCATAACTATAAAGAACATCTACTTCTACTTTTATCTACCTAATTGTGCATACAATTAAAAAAAAACACAATATAATATATTATCTAGTTGTAAAACAAAGATTCTATTTATAATTTTTCTTAATTTGTTTTTGTATATGCCGTAAATAAATTATTTCTATTAGAAATTTGGAAACTTATCACTATAGGTAATACTAGATAAGTAGGTACTAAAGACGAAATTGGGTACAATTAATAACAGAACAATAATAAATAAGGGGCGTAATTAACTGTGGATACCAAGCCACTACAAACACTTAAAAAACTTGATAAATAAAATGCATAGAAATAAATTAAGGTAGAACAAAACAAAATACAATATTGTTCTCATACAAATTGCTTCTTCATTTGAAAGAACCTGAAAATAATAGACAATCAGTTTTTGAGAACATGTAGAATGAATGATTAATTTTATTATTCGCGTAGCAATAATCGTTTTAATATTTTCTCGTTAAATAACCTATCGCCAAGATAATGTAAGGATGTAGGTCATTCGCACGGCCGTGATCACATTAAAAGGGTACCCTGGGTCGCATTGCCACCAAATGCATTATTTAAATACTCACTTTTACTCGTTTGGTAGTTTGCCGCCCCACTGCGATCCCCGCGCTCCGATGTTCGGTTAATTGGGTCGTTCAGCTTGTTGGAACGTTTTGTTTAATGGTATCAGTCTTGTGAGGTGGAGGGAGTGCGTCGCCGGTGGTACAGGGTCCTCCGCGGAGAGGCGCTGCAGGAGCGGACGCCGCTGCAGAACTTTCCCTTGTGCGTGATCACTTCCAGGCGGGCCGAGGCTTCTGCACGTCCGTAATCGTTCTCCAGGGTTATTCTGTACAGGCCGACGTCGTCGGTTGTCACCTCTTCTATTTCCAATATTCTGAGAATCTCGTCCTTTTCTCTGACGGTGATCCGCGAAGTAGGAGTAATGACGATCCCGTCCTTGTCCCACGTGGCCCACGGGTTGGGCAGGCCCTTCACGGCGCACTTGAACACGACGCGCTCGCCTTCCTCTACGACCTTGTTGAAAGGATATGTGTAGAACTTTGGCGCTATTTCGCGGCTTGGACTGCACAGCCGGCGCCCATCGGGGCCTGCGAGAACATATACATGCATGAACATTGTTATATTACGAACGTAATTCTATCTTAAACATTTGATATTTTAAGGGCGTATCAGACGAGTCGGGAGATGAACAGGTGACCAAATTCATGAGTGCTTTTATATCGAGTCCGGTCCCAGTTAATATCGACAGATAGCAGTCGTTAACTCTAAGGGCTATGATGACACTTGATTAGCAATAAATCTTTCGAAGAAATCTCTGAAAACCTGAAGAAAACAGCGGGCATTCAGTCCTGGATTCAGAGTACCGTTCGGAGTGGCGTTGATTGAGGGAGGCCTATGTTCAGCAGTGGACCTCTAAAGGCTGATGGATGCATGGACAGAAATCTCTCGAAGAGACCTGTGCACGGCCGCTGCCGTGCCTCCCACTGGAGGTCAAGGGATTGGGTTGTAGCTGTACAAATGATATTTTCTTAAATATACGTCAACTGTGGACACTTGTGGTCCAAAAGCGTCGCAAAGGTGTCGCTGGCCCTAAAGCAGAGATCTTTTTACGCCTTTTACAGATGTGATAGTCCTCTGTCCTCAGTGAAAGCCTCAGGTGGAAGTACATTAATCAGTTACGTGGGTGCACGTAACTTGGGTCTTGGTAATAAAAAAATGTATGTATATACCGACCATCACTCTTCAGACCACGGGTCTCTCAGCCTCACGATCTTCTCAGAATGGAAAGGGTTAGGCTATGGCCTACACTTCCGCACTTTGCCAACGTGGTGGACTATGGTATTGCCTTTGAGAACATGAGGGTGAAATCTCAGGCATGTAGGTTTCCTCACCATGTTTTCCTTCGTCGTTAAAGTGGGCGATATTTAATTTCTTTATACGTACAATACTTAGAAAAGTCGTAGATTGTCCCTGGAGGCTGAATTCTTAACTATTCAGCTATCGTCGTTTCCTCTAGTGTACATTACATATCAAGAGGCGGATTTACAAATGTGTCGCCTTTAGGCTGAGGCAATTCGCAACCCCTGTCATTTCCGTTCTATGTAACTAAGTAAAAATATATCTTTTTACACTGATTTGATTAAGTTCTACATAATTATGGAATATTATTGACGCCCCCGAAAACAAAATACTTAATTAAATCTTTAGGTTAGTTTGTGTAAATTTCATGTTTCTCTTATTTTGTTTAGGGGCTAGATGCCTCTGAAAGATTTGAATTTGAATCACCAAATGTCTTATAGAATCGTAGAGATAAGAGAACGTGCCAACTACGATAATTGACCGCAGTATGCTCTAGCCTAACTAGCCTATATGGAAAATCCACCAATGCATGTAAATGTTGGGAAAGCAGTGCGTGTTTACCGGGCGTGCGTGAGAGCGAGCGGGATGGCGTGGCACGTGGCGTGGAGCGCGGAGTAGAGCGCGGCGTGGAGGCGGCGGACAGCAGCGCGGGCGGCCGCCGCAGTCGCTGGCTCAGCGTGTTCGGCTCGCCCGGCGCTGCCAACCACACAGAAACACATCAATTAATCTATACCTACTACGTGTATTCTATCACAATCAAAGCAGATCATACAAGGAGCGGTATTGTCACAATATATTATTACTATTATTTTTATTTTATCTTGTTGACATATATCACGGGTCCCAGTTGTACCTGGACCCGGTCATTTGGAAGGCTTGCGTGGAGACACAGGTCCAACAGGTAGAGGCCCCTTTGAGACACTGTTATGTTAATATGGTGCACATGGTGGATACCACCCTCGATCGACTGCACCAAGAATTGATACACCCGAAGGTGGTCCCCGCCAGGTGAACAGGAAGTATGAAGGCACTTAGAGCAAGGAAATTAAGGCACCTTCCATTTAGATTGTTTAATAATCCAAAACGCGGCAGATTTTGACTCGTCAATCCACTACACGGGCTACCCAAACATGCTGACGCACTGGTAAGCAAAAGCGGCAATATTTTTGTGATTGGCTCCCGAGCCATCTCATCGCAAAGCTTCGATTTATTCAACATATGGTGATGAGTGAAAGAATGAAATGAAATGAGGTAGGGTGCACAAGAAGAGATCATAAGGAAAATTTACATGAAATCAGCATTCAATAACACATGATAACGAAACACACAGGAGGAAGCAGAGGAAACAAAAGGAAACCAAGCCTAGCCTTTTTACTAATTGAATTAAGGTTAAAAGGTACTGAGATTTGACTTGATATTTAAGAGTTTAAAGATGGTGCTTTACGGATGGATAAGGAAAGAGAATTCCATAGATTTACAGCGGTAACAAAAATGGATTTAGTGAAGAAAGAAGAGGAGTGTAGAGGAATACTTAGAGCAAGAATTTCATAACAAGATTATATAGTTCTAGTGTGTGTCTTGGTTTCTATTTATTATAGACATTTATTGAGTTGTACTAGAACAGATACGGATACTGCATAGACGTTGCAATAAAAAGTAACTCACGATACACAACAAGGCAGGCATTAGACTTGGCCTTTCCGAGGCTGTTAGAGGCCTCGCAGGTGTATGTGCCCTCGTCCTCGGCGGTCACTTGCTTGATCTTCAGTCGTGCAGTGCCCTCCTCGTAAGAGGTCTCGAAGTCAGGACTGTCGCGGACCACCTGTAATCGAGTGATAAAAGAGGATTATTAAAACTACAAATTAAGCTAGTTCCATTGTTGAAAATTTTTTCTTAATGCATGTTGAGGCCAATGTCTAGTTCAATCGATAACCGTTGATGCTAAATATTCATACACACCACATTGTAATGGAGCCACTTGATGTACGGCTCGGGGTCGCCGGAGACCCGGCACTCGAACTCTATCGCGTCCCCGTCGTAGCACAGCAGGTCCGTGAGTTCCTTGTCGAAGCGGGGGAGCACATCCACTCGCCTACAACGTTCATAAAAATATTTTAATTTCAGTTCCGCAGAAGTGACTCATCTAATTCTATCGTAACGTCTGCAATGATACTGCGTGTATTCTTCACTATGTCCACCCCCAGGGGATACCCACGAGTATAGCAGCTTTGCAAGTACGTGAGGACGCTATTACCAACATTTCCTTGTTAGGTACAATAGTTAACGTACTAAAACTTACCCGTATTTTATATTATGAGCGTCATCACTGGCGTCGATATCTGAAACAAACGGTCAAGATAAATGATCACGTTCCGTCTACGAGTATTGCTGTATTGTGTGCTACGCCGTGAACCCGCTGTGCTACGCAAAACGCTACGCATCGATAACCTTTGGTCGGCACATTGCATTCGGAATACCAATTTCTGAATCCCGATTCGAAATATAACTTCGGGAACGAATCAGAAACAATTTCTAACGAAAAGTTTCAGGTACTTACGTGTGTGATAAATCTATAGATTTTGTACAGATTTGCCCTGTACCTGTATAAGTTTCCTAAAAACGAAAACGTTACTAGCATGTAGATAGTTCGGCGAAACCATGGATTAAATGGTATCTACGAGTATAATGCAAGTATTTTTGGCATTTAATCAAGTGCTCGGAGAGCGGAAGTGGTCTTTCCAGGTTTTTGTCGTAATTTACTGTAAAGCCAATAAAACTTCTCCGGACAAGTAGGTTCGTTTTCACACGTAGGTAGGTAAATATCCTTTTTACATATTTTAGATTTCGTACATCCGATAAAACGGAACCCTTAGTATAACTACATCCTATGACGGAACTGTAATGGGATCAGTCACATGTCTGTATGTCCGTCTGCTCTAAATGTTTCGGAAGATATTGATATTAGGGGATAATTTGGGGGGCAGATTAGATACCAAAAATAAAAGTACTGTACTGTACTGTTGCTGGAGTTTGTTATCTTTTTCAAATAAAAATAAAAAGGAATGATGTGTTGCAATAAATGGTGCATAGTGTCAACATCCGGATCCACTCACCCTTGGCAAGGATCTGCAGCGATATGACCGCCTTGGCCTCCCCGTGCGCGTTGCGCGCAACCACGGAGTAAGCGCCAGTGTAGTCCAGCTTCGCGTGCGGGATCTCGAACCGGTACTCGGGTCCGCCTCCCACACGCTTAAAGTGGTTCGCGTCGCGGTAGTAGTCCGGCTGCCAATTCAGATATTCATTGATATAGTCCTTGTATTTTAAGAGGATACATCTATCCTCACTTGAAAATGAAGCCAACGGGTCGCGGACCAATCACGAAGGACTGGGCAGCGTTCAGGAAACCACCGAAATATGTTTTCATCCAAATTACCTCAGTGCTTGAATTCGAAAGTATTCGGGCAGTGTGTGTTGCCAGTGATGACTTTGGATACGAGACGTAGTCCTTTACCGTTAGCCTCATTTGCAAGCTCAAGGTTACTCAGCGCGCTATGGAGAGAGCAATGCTCGGTATTTCGCTACGCGACCGAATTTGGAATGATGAAATCCGTAGACGAACCAAAGTTAGTTAAATATAGCTCGCAGAGTTAGCAATCTGAAGTGGCAATGGGCAGGGCACGTCGTTTGAAGGACTGATAACCGATGGGGAAGAAAGGCCCTCGAATAGAGACCAGGAATGAAAAAAGAGGCCAGGCCGCCCTTCACCGTGGACTGACGACCTGAAGAAAACAGCAGAAAATGTGACAAGGTCCCCAAAATAATGTGACAAATATTATTCTCTATGTGCAATTAAATTGTAGGTATAGTTACATTAACGTTTTCATAATAGACATACAATACAATAAGTATATAAGTAACTAATTATACATCACAAAAATAATAATGACAAATTAATAATATAAAAATATTATGAATATTATATGTGTTATAAATAATATTTTCATTTCAGTGTCTCAAAGGGGCCTCTACGTGTTGGACTTGTGCCGCACGATGACTGGGTCCAGTTACATTTGGGGCCCGTGATATGCCAACGAGATATTTAGTAATAATGATAACTTCAAAGATAAGTTCCTGTCTATATGCACGTAATTCTTGGCGAGTTCTTTGTCAATATTTTAGTCGCAAACTACAAACTATATCCCAAATATGCCGTAATAACATCTCGCTTGATTTAAATTTTTTTTAATTTTATTTTATTGGATCACCAACATAAGATACAGCGTATACAATCTTCAACATAGTTCCGCTAAG
>DWLO01002935.1:0-11690 GCA_018245335.1 Dalla quadristriga | reverse complement strand
AAGAACAAAAAATTCCTAGAGGTCTCCAACCCCGGGAGCGGGCTGTTTATACGGCCTGCGAAAGCTCCATTAACCAAGACGCCAACGGCCTCATGAATTGATTTCCCCGTGCCCATCTTTGGGTGCGGGAGATTCCCCTTTAAGGTTCAAGGCATCCATTAATCGGCGCAGCGGTATCCCGCTGTCTTCTTCAGGTCATCAGTCCACCTGTTCGGAGGTTTTTTGGTTCACCCCACAGAATCTGGAATCGAACCCAGGTCCTTTCCACCGCACGCACGGTCACTCCGACATGTCACTACCAACGCGGCTTTGCAAACCACGGAGGTCTATAAATCCTGCAGTCCGCTGTCGGATCATTGTTTGACTTATTTGTCGTTAATTAGTTACTTTCAATCAGATAAAATTAATTTATTACCAGCGGGTAGCGCCTCTTCAGTTTTTCTCTCGTCTCCCGTTACGGTAACTGGGCGAGGATTGGTCTGCACTCTCGAAGCGCATAGCAGACAATGGCTGTAAATCGCTTTGTAAGCAGTTGTAATTGTAAACAGTTTTTTATGGTATTCATTGTAAATTATTACCAATGATTTTATTTCACAGCTTCGTTTTGTATTCCGTCCTTCTCGACGCCTCACCGAAGCGAGCATAAGAAATAATAACTTAATTCTGTAATTAAAAGTGTCAGTTTCTTCATTCTGCATATTTATTATGTATTGATGGCATGGTAATGCAGCCTAATGACATCTCTCCAAGTAAAGCCAAAGGCCTATGTGACCTGCAATGCAATTCGTTAACATCAGTCTCGCCCCTAATTTCGACTTTACTTGTCATGAATGCATACAAGACGCGTCAAATGTCAATTCTGGTAGTATAGAGGCCCCTATTTACCTGACCCGGTGGCTAAAATTGGAACTTACTGACGTTTACATACATTTTCTTTTAAATTGGTCGGCGACAGCGACACCATCAGCTGTCAGCCACCGGCTTACATAGTTTTGTAGACGTATCTCGTCGACGAGCTCATCGTTGAACGTGCTTTTATCGAATTGCACTCCAGGGTTTATCGCCAAACTCGCACGTTTTATAGCTATGTTACCTTTCACCGTTAAAAAGAGTAGTAATGTATAACTATATAAAACGCATAGTAGCCAGAGATTTGAGCACCAGTTCAGATAAGGAACTGAATTATTTATTGTAATAAGCGCAATATGTACTACTTACTATACATATCTAATTACCCAGGTGTATTGACCTTCCAGGTAGTCTCAGTTAGAATCGATATTGTCTGTCAGTATATCTATAAATTTTTTACCTAAGATAATTGATTCCCTGCTATTAAAATCTGTCTCAATAACTTCCCAAGATAATTAAACTATGGAGCCCTACATTTCCCATGGTCAACACTGGTCCTTTATTTTTACTTCTCCAAATCGCCTACGGATTGAAACTTGTAGAAAATGTATCAGAAATCTTAATAGACCGTGCAGTCAATTAGACTAATGAATTCTAAATCATTCGCCAAAGGCACAACATTAATAAAGCTGTCATTTTAAAGATTCATACGTTGTACAAGTGAAACTTATTTAAGAAAGAGATAGATAGAGGTTTCAAAGTAATTAATGAATGGGCACCTGTCGAGACAACATACTCAAATGTTTTCTCTGATGATTAATTGTTATTTTAGCCTAGTTAAGCGTGTGTCAAAGCGATCATGATTCTGTCACAGTTCCACAGTCTAAATATTTGTACTTGAATACCACTACTACTATTTTTATTTTATTATTTACTAGAGAGAGCTTGCGATGTCCGCTTATAATCTCTAAATACAGAAAATTTTCAACAGTGGTAAGTATATAACTACAATACCTGAAAAATTCATCAAATTCCGTTCAGCGGATTTGGGCCTATTCGCAACAAAAAAATGCAGACTAGACAAAAACTCTACAAACTGTCTATTATGTGTAGGTCACTGTAGGTGTCATATAAATAGCATATTTTATTATATTTCACCTTAACCTTAACTCAATTTAACCTTAATTTCAATATCACAGACATCCACTTTTACTTATTACTTTTACTTACTTTTACTTATTTTTTTACTTATTATTTATTATACACAATTTTATTTATTGGTAAATTAGGTTATCCTATATAATGACATTTATCTACTTTCGAAAAATGTGATTCATTATCATTGTTGACAATACAATTACGGACATTTCAGACATAATTTAATTTTCATATACCTATCTAATTTTTGATAGAGGAACATGGCGAGGAAAATTAAGAATTATTTCGCCCTTTTTTATATTAAAAACAGACGAAATTAAAGTATGTGTAAAACGTTCGTAATTTTAATTTCAACAATGATAATAAATCATATTTTTTTAAGGTCTACCTACACTTTTTCAATTTTTGAAAACTAGCTGTTCCCAGCGTATCCTATGACCTTCTTTTTTTTAAAGTGTGACAAGTGTCTTCATCCAGCTTTTTTTTCTTCCGACATGTCCTAAATTAAATACGTTAAGTGTGTATTTTAATATTGAAAGCCGATTGCCATAGGATTAGATACTGATTTCAATGTCAGTAACTAATTTTAAGGCAATGGAATTTAGATATTACTTATTTTACTACTGTTTCATGACTCCGTGACGCAAACTATCTATGTACTAATTTATATGAAGATCGGTCGTATGGTTTAACCGAAAGGCGTATCAAACAAACAAACAAACTAATATTCACATTTAAGTTTATAATGTGGGAGCAAGAGAGATGTAATATGTGACATACCTCTTTAACAAGCCTCCAGTCCGTGTTCGGACTACGTGGTATGCCTCGGTCGTGGAATGGTATTTATTATACGTAATGTGAACATTCCATATTAATAACAGAACTTGTTCTGCTTAGACTCTGTTGTCACTATTTCACTATTATCTTCAAACTATCTTACTTTTTATCTTACTAATATTCAATTCAATTCAATTTATTTATTATTCCGACAACCAGTCCATGGGTTGTTATAGTTGTTAGGCTTTAAGAATAGCAATGTATTAGTGTTAATTACCTTTAAGTTACAGTATTTATCTTGGTGAGAGCGAAATAAATGAGTCTTTATTATTATTTTATTATATTAAACAGAGACTTAAACCTATGTTAGTAGATATTAAATAAATTATACAAAATTGTATAAATGCGAAATTTTGTTTGTTTGCTTGTTTTATACGCCTTCACGGCTAAACCATACCACCGATCTTCGAAAGATACTCGTAGTTAGATAGGTAGAGTCACGGAGAAGGTCGTAGGATAGTTTTGAACTTGAAATTTCGTCTAGATCCCGAGGGAATGACATAAAACATTTAACGCAGATGAAGTCGCGGGCAAACAGCTTTTAAATTATTATTATATAAAAGAGTGTTTTTTGGTTTGTCCTTCTTTTACAAAGCAACTGATCGTCCTGATTTTACGCATTAAAATAGACCTGGGGCGTGATTGTGTAACTGAAGACGAGACTCTCGATATCGCCTTGATGTGATTTTTCCTGCAAATTGGAGCTTCAAAGACGCCGACCGACGTCCTTAAAGTTCAAATTTGCACGAAAAATCAGATAAATGCGTTACCTAAACCATCGCTTTGCGTTACGCAATCAACCGGCGAGTCGGAGAGGCGCTAGACTAGTTTTTATGCCGGAAAAATGTGGTATAGCTGGAGACATTTAGCCAAGCCTAATAGGCAACATATATCATATGACTTAAACTTAACACTTCTGTATTCTACATTAGCGCGAAAGGTCTTACAAATTTGCCACTCGCAGACCGCAGTTATCCCGTTAATGCTAAGATTATACAAGAGTTCCGAGTGGGCAGTAATATATGACTATTATCCTGTTATAGCTACATTACCCGAGATCGCCGCCCATGCCTCGGCAAAAGCTATTTTCTTATAGATCACCGTTAAGTGTAAAATAGGTGTTGCTAATATTTAAAACAACCTATTTGCAAAAGAATTTACACTAAATAATAATTAATAAATTGAAATTGTATTTTATAATAATGGTGAATGATATGGTTATATTATGTACATGGCATATTATACATTGCTTATAGATCACCATTAAGTGTAAAATAGGTGTTGCTAATATTTTAAACAACCTATTTGCAAAAGAATTTACTCTAAATAATAATTGATAAATTGAAATTGTATTTTATAATAATGGTGAATGATATGGTTATATTATGTACATGGCATATTATACATTGCAACGACCTATCAGGGTTATCATGCTGTGCTCCTAAATAATAAACAATACCTATGTAACCACTATGACTACAATAAAACATAGAGTATTAAGTATTGAGTATTGAGTATAAACTTTTGGTTTTGGGCCTAGGGGACCAAGCTGTAGGAATTACGTACCTACTTTGAGTAAATTAGAAAGAAGAAAATACCAAAAAAAGATTTAGTCTAAAAGGAATTACACAGAAAATAAGCATTCAAGTCATTTATCTTTCTTTTAGGTTTCCAAAGAAAAAAATGATTTACATTATTTCTAAAAATTCTACATCACCTATCTAAAAAAGGCCACTCAGCATAATTTCATTATTTCATTTTGTTAAGTAGCTAGATGTCTCTGGAAGGCAGACAGGCAAACAGACAAAGTAGCGATGTTTTATCCGGACAACAAGACAATTTTTTAAACTTTATTTTTAATTGACCACTAATTAAAAAAATATATTAGATACCTACATATTCTACTTTTTTATTCCAAAATAAATTAAATACCGGCTGGACAAGTTGACACCAATAAAAATGAGACTGATGGTTGGTATTTAACGGATTGACAGATTTTTTACACATCAAGATGAAACGTTCTGCAATGCTTTAGCTGTGCAGATAACAAATACGATATACTCGTAATTAACTTTAGGTGTCTTATATCGTTACAACAATAATCCAATTATGCTACTTAAGCTTACAATTATTATAATTATTTACGATGTTTACGGACTGTTCTGAATCCGATTCTCACTACGACCGTTTCGCGTTCAAATTAAATACCCGCGTTCATAAACGACTTTGGTTCAAATGAAAGAACCCATTAAACTTTATTAACAGGCACCGACATAAATTAAGCTCAAGTGACTGAAAATCGTGCTCTTTTGTTAATAAAACTTGCAATTAACAATAATGAGCGAACGAGCACATGCACAGATTGGTTTCGCGTAAATGTAAAATGACTTGTTTATCACGAAGTGTTAAGCGCAAAATAAACCGTTTTTCAACGGATACGCATTAATTGACCCGTTTTAATCCAGCATCTCGATAACGCACGTTCCAATACTTTGAAATGTCAACGCAATAGTCGTATATATTTACGATGCAATTGAACTTCTTGATTTAAAACTTTCCCTGAAGTAAAAAATAAATATTATGACAATATTTTTACGATTTTGCGTCCAATGCGGACTATTATGGCAAATATTTTTATTCAGGTCACGGATGCAATGACCCTTAGGACACTGAGTGACAGGTGTTACTTTTTCGCCAACTTGAACGGTAGAAATTATCGGAACACATAGCATACCAAGCATGGTTTGACCGAGTAACAAACCAGTGGTACTATCTGATGCCGAATTGCGTAACGCAATGCGATGCGATTGGTATCGCATTTTTGATCTTTCGTGCAAAATTTTAACTTTAATGACGCCGACTGACGTCTTTTGACCGAGCGGCGCTAACGCATGTCGTTCACTCACGAATCCTTTAGTAGTCAAATTATGTCATGCTACCATGATGGCACCATGACGCTATATAATGTAAATAATATAATAATAATAATAATATACCTCTGTATATACCAGCCTCTAAGACCAAGTACATGTCAAATTCCTTCACTATAAGAGCGAGCAGGTCTCTTAACATTGCATCTTGTACTCAGGACATCGATGTCTTTAACACGAATATATCCGCGTTAAAGCGCAAGCTGAGCCAAAAAAAATTCCAACATAAATGAAATGTAAAAAGCATAAGCACTTTATGGTATGTTTTTATCGTTATTACTTTATCTGTATTATATTATATGCGAAAACTTATAATTGGCCCTATGCACTCACATTCAATACTGTTATAATAATTTATAATTAGCTGTAAGTTTTCCTGAAAGAAATAAATAAATAAATAAAATAAAACGCATATAAGAAATACATAATAAATGGTTTATATTTAAGATCGCTTTTTGTCCATAATTGTTCCGTTTATCAACTACTTTGCTGCTGGTGGACAATAAAGTTTATTTGTATTGTATTAATGTTTTCACATACAACATATTTTTGAATGAATATTGATACTGGGATGGTGCTACTGGCTTATGGCTCAGGGTATTACCATTATTTATTGTGTGCTTATGGAAGCTTGTGTTAAAATTGCGATATTAAATTTGGTGTCAATATAGATATAATACGTACGTACGTTAGCTATCAATGTAATTCTATTCCATTTACCTAAATTTCGCTTCAAGATTATGATGATATTCGTATGCACGAATCGTAACTGATCCATGGATTTTCAAATACAGAGTTCAAATTTAGAAGCTGATTGATTACCTACTACATCCACGGTTTGCTCTAACAATCAAAATATTTGCGAATCTGTAGTGCCGCCCAGGCTACAACGTGTCTGTTTTTTAAACCAATTACTCCGGTTAGTTTCCCTTTTGAATCACAAAAAGCTATTTTTGTTCTAAATTACGGACCTATCATCATACATCTGCCCGTATCCTCGTAGCTTGGTTTTAGCACAATTTTCATGTAATAAAAAATAAGTTGCCAGTACCTTTAAGTAAATAAGTACCATTCCGTCCGTGTTGCAATCATTGCTCCACGGTAGAAATGCGTGTGTTGGTATAGTGCCTCCTTGATTAAACCGGATATATTCCTATCACAAATGAGAACAATCTTCTCATTTTCAAATGCCAAACCTCAACATGTGTAGCTAAATTGACTATTGATTTTCATTTTAATATGCGGTTAGTGAAAGGTCAACCGTTTTTAAATTATAATGTTTCGTACATTTCATGTCCCTAACTAACCCTTACCTTAGATACTTTTGAGTATACAAGTTTATTTTGTTGAATTTTGTCCAAATAAAGAAATCGTTTTACAAAGTAAACCCGAACAAAAAAAAAGCTCCTTACCAATAAATGAAATGTTTGTCTGTCTGTGATATTAAAATTTAGCGCAATAATTAAATGAAATAAGCTATCTATGACACATAGACGCAATCTACAGTGTTTATAGAATTATTGTATTACTTTTTGTCTGCATCTTTTTGTCGCGACAAGTTCCGAAACCGCTGAACGGATTTTGATGAAATTTTCAGGGATTGTAGGGGATGCACTAACTTATCATATATATTAATATGTTTTTATTTGTTTTATCTCAATATCTCAAATTTAGTTATAGCTGTTAGCGTCTGTACAAGAGTCGCAATCATAACATCTTTTCACACGTTTAAAATTTTCTATAATTTTCTATATTCAACATTTCACGAGGACTACCGTGTGGAGCCACTCCCTATTAATAAATATTAAGGATGTCAAAGTTTAAGTTAGGCTCGAATCGACAATATAATCCAATACATCGAAGGCATTCAAAGGGTTCACAACGAGCTACCCTGTGGTATATTTGCTTTGCGTGTAATACGATTTTATCTTTGACATCTCAGAACCGCTCCGCGCCACTGTCATGGTAATAATATTCGCTCGGTGGTTAATCTTTCGTGAACCCCTCTGGGTCGTTTCATATAAATAAGAATAGCTAAAAATGCATCTATTACCATCATAATACCGGCATTAGCTGGTATAAGCACTCGCTTTGAATAATATCTGTCTTATGTCGACAGTGAACATCAAAATATTAGTAAATATATACAAAATAATAGTAGTAATTCATGTAGAGATTATATAATTTAATTATCAAAATTAAAATAATAATTCGTGGAAGTAATTTTATATGGAAACCTTAGAAACAGTAGTTACAATTAATTACACTTGACTAGAAACTGATGGTGTGTTTTATTAGCGATCAAAAAGCGTAGAGTTACAAAACAATATTTTTTAATAACCTTCACAAACATTGCAGAACTATTACTTTACTAACTAAGTAACTAAACTATTACCTAATTTGATTAGAGTTCGTAAGTATATTGCATGGTGCAGTTATCATATACAAAATAGTTTTTTTTAATTCTAAACCAAAATATAAATAAGTTTGAAGTTATATAGTGTGAATAACTAGCTAGTATCCGCGACTTCGCCCGCGTTATATTTATGATGATTTGACTGCCTCGTAATCTGTATATTTATTCGGAATCAATAGTATCCTATAATTATCTCCATGTCTGAAATTACTGTTTGTCATGATTTTTTGTATGATTTATCCGTGAAAGCCTATCAAACAAACAAATACATTTTCGCATTTATATACAATATATAGTATAAGACGTAAGATGACCCATCGTACATAGGTACCTTCATTGTTTTCTCCTATATTTATCAAAAATTACAGAAAAATTTGATAACCCAGCTAATTCGAACGACACAAAAGTATAGTTTTCTATGTTCTTCCCCGAACTTCGACCAACCTCTGTTTAAATTTTGAGGGCACTCAGTTCAGCGGTTTAACTATGATGAAATAACAAACACTTGCCGCGAGTAACTTTCACATTTATTATATGGTTTTGATCAGAATGGTATTTAAAGGCATACCACTTAAACTACAGCTGACATTCTTAGTATCCCGTACTAACGACGAAACTACAACCTACTTTGAATAAAACTGATTATGACCGAGTAAAGTTGCACTGATCCCTTGATAAAAAAATGTTTTAAAGGTCGTAATTCTCGAAGTCCTAACATAAAAAGTAATCAGTTATAAGGTCCAAACGGACAAATAAAATACGAGTCAGATTGACGATCTCCTCCTTTTGTGAAGTCGGTTAGATAAACAATTATTATTATGTTTTGTGCGAGATTGTCGCGGTCGAGCTCTGATTACGTACCGCCCTCAGATTCCGGCGTAGCTATAACAACGACTAGAAGTGACGAAGAACTGCGTGCATCGCTACATACAAAGCCGTGTCAATTCATTGAAGATATTTTTAATTTACACTAGGTGTCCTGCCTTATTATAAAATTAAATAATCGCCTACACACTCATTTCTCACACTAAGATTCCCTGTGTTGCGGGGTGGTGGACACATAGAGAAAATAAAACAATTTTTAACGCCCAAGTCCCGAGTTCATTAGTGTAAATATCATTTAAATGCCTCCATGTTTTTGTTGTGGTCGGAATGGTTTGGATGCCGGTTACACTTATACAAGAGGCGACCACCTTATTCCTCGAGGGTAACAACGCAATCAAGAATCAGATGTTTAACAGAATAAATATAGTTTTCATGAACTACACAAATCGTTTATGAAATAAACTAAAAAGTGAAATAAATATGGTTAAGGCAATGTCTAAAGTTTCCTCGGTAACTGGAGAAATTCGGTTGAACCGGACAGTGTGATTAAAACACGCCTCTGAAACGGAGAATGTATTCATTGTTCATAATGCTGTTGGTTGTGAGAGCGACTGAAACAAAATAACCTAGCAAGTCTTTCCACGGAGTTAGTTGAATTAAGCGATTTCAAATTATCTCACATTCTTTATGCGTCTCAAATTCAAAATAAAAAATGGAAAAAAAATAGACCACTCTTGAGTCTGCGTCCGTTTGTTTTTACGAGTATCTCACGTTTTTTCCGAAAATTCAGGGACGTCCACATACTTCGTAATTTGTTAATGGCTAAAACATTTAATTTTTCAAAAACATATTATTAGATTATTTTAAAATCTTTAACTGATTGCAGCTAACTATAGAGTTAATATACAGAACAAAAACGATTGACACAATAAAAAATTGGCAGGACAACTATGGCGGGATTTGTATCCACAGTCTCCGGTTTCCGACTGGACCTGACAACCTTCGGTCACATGGTTTTTCTATGCTCGTAGTAACTGAAAACACTCACCATTTTTCGAAGACATTTTAAAAGCGTTACCCTAGGTAAACGTTGCTTACAACACACCAATTGGCTTTGTGGACATCGGTCGACTTAAGAACTTTCAATTCCATAACTCCGGGTTGGCCATTATCTCGTTCACCAGTTTGCACTGTAGCAGAGCGTGGTAGCAGGCATCAAGCCGTCTTCACTTGTGAAGAAACCTGTGCCCAGCAATGGTGAGTAAGGTGTAAACAAATCGTATACTTACGGAGCACGACGTTCTGCGCGTTCAGTGTCGCGTAGGACGCCAACAACACAAGGGACACCAGAGTCCCTTTATTCATGGTGATTTTCATCACAGGGACGGGGCATTTATTCGTTTTCACTACCGGTCGTCGTCGAGTCGATATCTACGCTAACAAGTGATTCAAAAGTGCTCCAATCAGGATTTTTGTTATACGACCTACCGACACCCCACACGGTCTATTTTCATTCAATCAAAGGCTGGGTCCCCGTTAAAGCGAGCGAAAAACTAATTGCTTTTCCACGAGCATTTGAGATGTTGCTGGCAAATTTTTAACCGTTTTAGTTTTAACCGAATCATGTTTAATTTCAACCGGGCGGCCGTTACACAGTTTGAGTTGTACAGTTTCAGTTTGATTTTGCGAAAATTTCGCTAAAACGCTAAGGATATTAAGGCTTTTAGTTTCGTAATTCGTTTTCGATATAGCGACATTATCGAATATGACGAAATATTACGAAACTGAAATACGTAAAATATTATAATCGAAAGTTGACTGTCGATTTTTGTGGATAAATGGAATTCATGTGGTTTTATGGTAGAATTTTGAAATAGAAGTTCCTTCGAAAACCGGCCTTTTATTGGCATAGAGTCATATTTTTGCTTTCTTTATTTTAATAAATACTGCATACATTCGGTCTTTGATATTGCATAGCCATGTATGCGACGTTTAGCTCTACGAGTATAAAAATGACTGACTCGTGGGCCGGAGCCCATTTATACAAAACTCGATGTATAAAAAACAGCTATTTGTGTTGAGGAATTTAAAAATAGGCATCCGCTGTATCGTTAAATATTTTCTTAAAAAATCTGTAATAACAGTGATAAAAAAATTTAAGAAATATTAATTTATTATTATTCTCTTCGCTTAAGTCCAGAAATCCACAAATGCATAAATAATATTGAATGACAAAACTTATCAGAAGTATACTATATATGTACTAGGAATTGCTGCCACCTGCCACTTTTTCTCGCCGTCATCGTTAGTGTTAAATGTTTAGTTACTTCGCTAAAAATTGGCTATGTTTTATTTTTAAATTCTTACACACTCACCCCCACATATTATACATTATTATTAAGTAACGCGCCACGGAGACTTAAAAAGAAATGCTCTCCATGTGTAAGTAACCTACCCATATGCAAGAGCTCGACCAAATCCGAACCTTCAGATCAAAAGTTCTATTCATGTATATTTATTTTATGAAAAGACAAGAAAAACTATTATTGTTTACCGTCGGTTTACAAAAGATGTCACTACAAATAAATAGTTTACAACAGGCCGCCCTATGTGGGCATACAATCTTTTTGTAACTGGTGTGATAAATTTAGTTACATTTTTAGCATTTAATATCA
>DWLO01002934.1:0-11693 GCA_018245335.1 Dalla quadristriga | reverse complement strand
GGATGAAAGTTTGTATGGAAAAATATTGATTAATTTATGTGACTAAACAACGTTTGCCGGGTCAGCTAGTTAAGAATATTTGTATTTCTATCCTGCATCATAATATTGTTTTGAATTTGTAAGACTTCCGTTACATACTTAGATAATCATTACCCATCTGCGTAAAAGGAGGGTTATTTTATTTTATCCTTTGTAAAAAATTTCAGAGCGTATTCAGCATCAAGATTGTACCGCGATTTGAAACTTAGGGGCGCCATTATACACAACAAGCAGTTAAAAAATTTGCCACTTGAAAAGGTAAGTTCGGTAGATAAGTCAACGTTGCTTGCGAAGCGCGCATGGCCACGCGACGAGAGCTTAACTTAACATAAATCACTTCGCCGTTATTAGATTTTGGATGGGTGACCGCCAATGGCAAAGTTTCATGAGCATTTCCGTGCCTCGGTGGGCACGATAAGCCGTCTATCCTTGTTCTTTCCGGTCCCGGGCCTTCGAGAGGCTAAAAGCTTTCGACAATTTGGGCTGACCACCATCACACAACACAAAAAAAATTATAAAAAGTACTTACCATGTTCAGCTGCAAAACTTCTCCGACCACCATGTTGGAGGGGCTAATCCGGGACACACAATAAAAAAAATAAAAAAAACCTATCACGAAGCTGAATCAACGTGGTGATGAAAATGAAAAAAGTTTAAAAAGAACATTACTCTGTGAATTCTAGCGAACACGAGAAAAAAATTTCCCCACTCTCCCAATTTCTAAGTGAGTCATGTACGTTAAAAACAACTTTGTACTTACGCTAACGGTGGCGGAAAATATCGTGAGAAAATATCCATCTGAGAGACATTTGTCTCCCACAGTATCAAGGAAAAGTAGGACGGTAGGTAATGGGTTGAAATGATGATTACAGTGCCAGAATTATCTAGACTGCCTTAAAATATGTAATCTGCGACGTAAAAGAAATGTTATCAGTTTCATACAAAAGCTTTACATTGAACCATAATCTGCAAGTTTATTAACAGTACCGATTTTTTGTTGCAAACGGCACTGTCGCCCGTGAGTAACCCACTTACTGGGCCCGCTGTAAATCAGAGCCGTGGCGAATGCTGAGACTAGGTACACTGGGAGCTGGGAATCGGAAATTTCATAGGTAAGGACATAATACCAAACCTGATCACTGACGGTTGCCAGATATGCTTCCTGGAGGAGGGCATCTGGAACCTGTCGAGCGAGTCCGGGACCCTCGGAGTCCTGCTGGCGAGCAACGTGCGGCTGGTGTGGCGCGCCGACGTCAACGACGCTTTCAACGTCTCCATGCCGTATATTACCATTGAGAGCGTGAGTTTATCCCCATACGAACCCCTAAGTACCCCCTATACGTCATACCTACTTTTCCATAGTCGAAAAATGGATTGGATATCAGAAAGTTGTGCATGCCGATTACACTTACACAATGCGACCACCTCAGTCTTCAGGGATAGCAACGCATCTTCACAGCTTCGATTGATCTAAATACTAACGATTAGTAACTGGGATTAGCTACTAATATTTACTTAAAGTATTAACCTGATAGCCACTGGTCACCTAATGGACACTAGCAACACCAGAGGAGGCGCCAATGCGTCGTTGGCCTTGAAGGAGAGAACTTTTTACGCCTTCTTTGAAGAACTCCATGTCATAGACCACTGAGAAAACCTCAGACGGAAGCTCATCCCACAACTTACGCGTGCGCCAATAAGGTTCGTTTCGTTTAGTGGTGCCACGAATGCAGTTGGTGCGGATGAAACCCTGCACGGAGGAAATGCTGGCTACAATTATACAAGAGACGACCACCTCAGTCCTCAGAGGTAGCAACGCTTGTAGACCAGCTTCGAATAAGACAAATATTAACGACTGTATTGCAGATATCAATCCGCGATTCCAAGTTCGGTGAAGCCCTGGTGATTGTGGTCCAGCCTGCCTCAGGGGGCTTCGTGTTAGGGTTCCGGGCGGACCCGCCAGAGAGACTGCGCCCTCTGCTGGCCGAGTTGCAAGCCCTGCACGAAGCTTACACCGAGAGGCCCGTGTTTGGAGTGGAAATGAATTGGGGGAATGAGGTACTGTACAAGTAATATGCCAGGTGGTAGGACTCGTGCAGTGCAGTGTGCTAGGGATGGTGCCACCACCCATTTCTGCCGTGAAATAATGGTTTTTCAACTATTGTGTCCCGGACGGAATGGTGTGGATACCACCTTGCACCTTGCCTTGCCTGATGACTGCTCAGTCCTTATGGATAGCAACGCATCTGTGACCAGCTTCGACACAACTTTTAGGACAAATACTAACGCTTACTAATATTTACTAACAGGGCTAACTCACACTAGCAGTCCCTCGTACAGTCCTATTCGAAGTTTGTCACAGATATCTATGGGCGGCAGGATGGTGGGGCCGCAAGCCCATTTGCTATTCACATCATAAGAAAAAAATGCCTATGTCTGTCTATAGGTCATTGTATGTGTCATTATAAATCCCAATACACCCAAAGCGTTCGCGCGCAGCTTGTGTCAATCGTAATGATCAACAAAACGAAAAACATTTTATAAATGGTCAAAGGTGTGGAAGCAGCAAGAAGACGACATTGAGGAGCTAGAAGAGCTAGGCGAGCCCCGTGGGGAAATGGGCCCCAGCATCTACCTGGCAGCGCAGCACCGCAGTGAGGCAGCGCCGCCCGTGTACAGCTCGTATCTGGGACTGGCCGTGGAACCCCTGCAGGAAGGAATCACTTTGAAGAAGTTATTTGAAGTGCAAACCTCTTCGTAAATTAATTACACAATAAATCAAAATTATAAAGTTAGTATAGACCCTATAAATGTAGTTAAATTGGGAAATAAACCTCCTTACTCTGTTCTTTTTTTTTAATTATGGCTACGCCTATGCGTTATATTTGTTCATCCATCAAAACTTTAATTCTAACAGCTAAGAATGATTTGAGGCATTTTAAGGTGATACAAACTGTTCTTAGTGTTTTCAATTCGACAAATTTTCCTTCATATCGGACTATGAACCTAATTTTTGAACATCAAATATGTTTCTTGACTATATGATCTGAGATTCAATCAAATGAAAATACGATTAAGTACTTAACATTTTGTTAATTATTTTCCATTTTCTGTGTATAATAGTCTATATTTTCACGAAGTAGTTCACGGAATTATTTTTAAAACATAGTAAATAATTATTTCTGAAATGCACTAAACCATTTTCTTAATCCATCAAATAGTTTTTTGAATAAAAATTTAAATGATGTTTGGCGCTTAAATTGATTCTTTTAGAGCGGGCCCTCGCTATACCGGGTTAAGCGAGGCTCGATTTATCGGTTTAAAAATACCATCCGTCTCTTGCTTCAGCATACAACAAATGTTGAAGTAAATTTTATGTACTCTGTGCTGTGGCACTATGCTATTCATCCATACCCTAGGATGTCTGTAGTCTGTAAAGTCAATGGTTAATGTCACGTCATTTGTCACGTTGACATAAAAACTACTTGTTCATACTTGTTTGTTTACTAGATATTTTGTTGAGTTTTACTTGAATGAAGATTATATTAAAAATAAAAATGTTACATAGGTGCTATTGATATGGACTTGTTTATGTTAAATAATAAGCATGTAAAAGTGTTAAAGCATAAAGTACTTTGGCGTGTTTTGCTGAAGAAATAACAAAGTGCGCAGATACAGATACACGTCACGCAAGGAAGATCGTGTATAACCACCGTAAATGTGTAAATCGCGAACGTAAATTCGAAAATGGTTCATTTGATTTGACTTCAAAATGGTTAAAGAAATACTGACTTTTAAAAGTGCGGCTGGATTGGTTAGTTAAATAAACAATTTTCATGACATTTATCAGTTTAAATGCAATGTATAAATATAATTATTATTTAGAAACAGACAAACCTAATGTTATAAATATCCATTAGTCAATCAAATTTGATGTGTCCATGACAGATGACTACCTATGCAATTAGAACTTGTTAGGTTGATACTATTTCAGTGGTAACTAAAGTTCCCAATGTTGTAACTGTATGTTTAAAATTCCAGCGACGCTCGGCAATTGCTGAAAGAATACGAATCCAAAATGAGTAGTCATCATTGAAAGGAACTGACGATGAGAGTGAGCTGCCAGCAAAGACAAAGAAGAAGACGGTTCTAAGCAGAAACTTGCACAATATCAGGGATGTTAATAGAAACACAGGCAAGAATATGCTTAAGTCAAATAGTTCAAGGGGTGCTGAAAATGTAAGTTAATTTTCATTTGCAACTGATAATAATAATGTAAAAAATTATATATTGTTAGTGAGTTAGTAACAATAAATTGTGCTTAATATTCTATGCTTAAGCCTATGGCTTACTCCATCCAGTGGCATCTGGTTGCCCAGAAATAACCCTTAGGATGCTGCTATTACGTTAGCGCTGTAGCAAGGAGGCTACCTTTACCACTTCTCCCTGTTTGAAGTAGGGCTGTTATATACACTCATACAAGGGACTGCCCACTGCAGACTTGATTTGTTTGGTGTATCGCATGATAATAAAAAAATTATAAACCCAGAGTATACCTAATTTACTCTGGCTTCCGGCTCTCTGTTAAAGAGTGTGCAACTCGCGCCATAGTGTAAGATACTAATGGTGTCTAATAGTTAACCAAAAAAATGTATATAAATATGGAATTATTTTAAGTGGGTACTTGGGTTTGATTTATCGGGATCGCCCGACTAGTTTCGGTCCTTCCTCGAGGGCCACTGAGCGGCTTCAACGCCCGTCCTGAACTGAGTTTATGAACGCGAGTATAACCAATACGGAAATAAATACAGGCAAACAGGAATCCTTTAATAGTAAAATATGGATTTAATTATTAATCTTTGAACAAACGTCTTTCTATTCCATTCTATTCTATTCTAATTACAGCGTCCAAAAACCAGCAAGTCCTCCAACGAAACCCTTCGCGGCGTGGTGGCGCTCGTTGACGTGGGCTCTGAGAGTCGTGCTCTGGCGCTGCGGGCTGCGCTGGCGGCTCTCGGCGCGACCGTAGTTCCGACATGGAGCCCGCATGTCACTCACCTTGTCTGGTCACATGGTAACTTAAGCACTAACCGTACTTACCTAAGCGCTTTACTACTAAAACCTTCACAGAGAACGAGAAGACAGTGCCGAAGTAGCATATATTATCATATCATTAACTTACATCAGCATACATTAACATACTTTAGCATACAGTAACTTACACGAGTGTACTTTAACTTAGTTGTTACATTAGCATACATTAACGTACTTTAGCATAATTTAACATACTTTGGTATACGTTATCTTACATTTGCATACATTTACTTACATAGTTACTTATCCACCGCACGGCCGTCATCCAAGTAAGGGGGTATGAGTGTTAAATCAGCGTTGCTTGAGGTTATTGAATATGTGGAAGTAGTAGTATGGATACTATGATTAACGCATATATAATGTGTGTATCGTGTAATTAAAGGCAGTATTATTAACGCAGCTAGTGGTTTCACTCGTCTCCAATACCCCATACCTTACAAATATGATCGTATGGGGTTTAACATGTTTCCTCAAGTTATCAACGCTCATTCCAGCCGGTGACCGGGACACGAGGGCGCGCGCGCGGGCGCTGGCCTGCCGCGTGGTGTCCCCGCTGTGGGTGGAGGCCTGCGCGGCGTCAGCTCGACGTATCTCGGAGAAGGTGTTCCCCTCCACGGCACGGGACTCGGATCTGCCCTCGCCAGCCACGCTGTGTAACTTACTGGTAAGCAATTTTAGTAGGTTTGGCTTATCTGACTTTGAAATCAGCGGCCAGTGGTGTTTAGGGTGTAGCAGGTAGGGCAAAATCTGGAAAAAAAAAAAAATATTTTGGTAGGTATATAAAATTATTAAAATCATAGAATTTTTTTTTGTTTACAACAAATCAGCATCATCACCACAACTCATCAACGGTCTACTACTGAACACGGGCCTCCACTCAAGGTGAGAAGGGTAGGGCTGGCCAAGTGCGGATCGGCAGACTTCCCACCCCTTTGAGAAGATTATGGAGAACAGAACTGTCAAGCATGTAGGTTTCCTCACGATTTTCTCTGAAAGCAGATGATATTCAATAGGAGACCGATTAACCACTCGCCTATCATCGCTTCATAGCAACAAAAGATAACACAGCAAAAGCCACTTCCATTCTTTCCACCAGAAAAGAGCGGAGAAAGAGAACTGGTGTCTGGCGGAGCTGGTGTCCGACAGTGAAGAGGACGCGAGACCGATGCGGCTGAGGATCTCCAGTGACACGGATGACCACACCAAGACCAGGACCAGCGGTGGAGACACCAGCGTTGGTGAGTTATCATTCGGAATCAAGACAAGGGAGTGATGGAGATACCAGTATTGGTGACTTATCAGTTGGAACCAAGAAAAGGGTCAGTGAGACACCAGTGTTTGTGAGTTATTAGTCAAAACCATGACTAGTGATTGTCTATCGTGACATAATTAGGTATTGACAGGAAATTTGTAAGCACGCACGGAAGCGCCCAAGAAATTTTGCAGTTAGCGGTAAAAATATTTTTTTTTAATATTGCGTCGCACGTCTTGTGCATTTGCCAGTGTCAAGTTTGAGATATAAATATTGAATGAAATGAAAATAATTCCATTTTGGAGGAGTGCGGGAAACTGCAAAAATACTAACTACATCTAACAAAAATGTTTGTTCACTGTCGAAAAAAATATTTCAGTTGACATTGACATTTCACATTTGGGTACATAACGACAGATTATTAAAGTGACGCTATCACTGCTTCATTCGGTCTTTCAATCGGTGTTGCCATGGTATAAATATTTTTCGTTGATTATCTACCTAAGTAGTGTTTATAAGTGAACAAAAATTAGGGAGTACTTAAACTTTTTTTGGACGTTACCTATTTAGGTAAGATACTGATTAACGGTTTCTTATAAGGCGGTAAATCTTTCTCTTCTAGATGTAGAAAGTCGTGTGAATACGGCGCCGCGACGCGCGCTTCCAACTTCCATTTCCCCTCCGCCTGCCAACCCCAAGTCGCGCCGGAAGCTGTTCACCGTCAGAGCCGAGCCGGGAGACGATTCAGGTAACTCATATGGACACTCTGCAGGCCACCGGTCCTCGCAATTGAGGCCTGGAGCGAACTCAAACACGCCGCTCCAATGCGAACTGCTTAAGTGGTTATTAAGTTAAGAAAGGGTTATTAAGTTAAGAACGAACGGCGTGCGTTGGAGGACCCTCGTTCGTTCGAGCGAAGTGGGGCCTACGGGTGTCTAGGTATCCCTTATTATCCGGGCAGATACTCGGGAAGATCAAAGTCTCTCGGTGAAATGTGTTTGTGTGTCTGTTGTAACACAAAGGGGGTGACGATGTTTGCGTGTTGATGCGGACCTTACTTGGTGGCGCAGTTCATTATCCCCGAGGTGGTCAGGGGACTCGACCGACTCTACGAACTCCAGCGGGGCTAACAAGCTAGAGCAATGCCACTGTAATTCCAAAATGGCGCCGGTATTTAAGTAATTCGTAAGGCCACGCTGTCTGTCATGAGAGCGCTTCCGCCAAATCGGAACGCATTTGAGCACGCTAATAGCGATATTAGCACACTTCGGACCGAAGCCATGGTCAAATCGTCCTATTCTTGGGTCAGGCCTTAAGACCAGCAGTGGACTGTATAAGCTGTTGGTGATTATAATGATGAAGGAACATTTATGACAATATTTCAGACGCGGAAAAAACACCGCCCGTCACAGCGCGCCCCAAAACCGACCCTAAACGCCCCAAGCCCCAAGTCGAAGCTCCAGAGCGTCGGAAGAAAACCAAGAACTACAACCTCGCGCAAGAACAGAAGAGGAATGCGGAGAAGGCAGAGGGAATGGCCAGAAGGCTGGCCACTAATGCCAATCCAGCGGAGAGGGGAGTGGTTGGTACGCAAACTCAACGGAGCCGATCTACATTGCCGAGAATTGTAAGTTGGTTTTCAATATCCATGTGAAGAGGGTAGGTTGAGTAGGTCAAAACTTTAGGTTAAAGTTATAGGTTATATTTGTTGGTCAATCCTGTAGGGTAGGCAGTGCTTATTTGCATGTATGGAATGCACGCCACTGCTTATTAGGTCTGTATATCACTAAGCTTGCGATATATATTTTTATATCACCGACCAATTTTACACACATCAATTTTATTTATTGGTAAGATAAGAAAAGATTTGGATAATCTCGGGATTTCGACCGCGTGAAATTTCGTAACATAGAAAACTTTAAACGGAAAGGGGTATAGACGCTAATATAACTTAAAAACAGTTGTTATTGAAATGAAATGAAATGGAATAATTTATTTCGTCATAAGGTACGGGCGGCACACTCGACGAATGTCATGAAACATTATTAAAATACGTAATATCTCAATAACATCAAATTACACTACCTGAAATTGTTGCTACAATCCCTGAAAATATCATCAAAATCCGTTCAGCAGTTTTAAGAGCTTAGGTTTAACTATCTTCTCAAGTGTATGTGATTAACCTTATGATGAATTAAAATCATTTGAATCTGAAAAAGTTACTGATAATAACAATACAATAATAACAATACTAACATAGGATATTAAGCTCAATTGTAACACACTAACCACCTTTGTACGAAAACGTGAAATAAAGTTTTGTTTATTTATTTATTTATTTATAACCAGTTTCAGAAAGCGTTGTTGATTTTCAACAGTCGCTAGCGTTTCGTTTCATTCATATTCATTTATTTTGCTTTAAATGTGGTACAGTTTAAGTCGGTGGGTTCCATAAATTACTTTCTCACATTTACTTAGTACTTAGTCCTTAATTAAGGTAGTGAATTTAACATACCTAGCTAGCTAGCCTAACGTGGTAGCGTTACTCTGATATATTACTCTCCATCTTTATTTTATTATACTTTTCAGGTCCTCTCCGGGATGGCAAAGTCCCAACACCAAGCGGTGTCCTCAGCGATACACTCGTTGAATGGAAAAGTACAGAGACACGTTAACCGCCGCACCACCCACGTCCTACTCGGCTCTTGCAAGGAGGACTCCGTCGACACTCATGACAAAATCCAGAACAAGTCGATACCCCATATCCGATCAGCAAGAAACACCCCTCAACAATGGCAGAAGAATAAAAACCATTCAACAACCCCCAAAAGCAACAAAAGGGTGTCTGTTTGCAACCAATGCAACAACCGTGAAGTCATGGAGATGTTTGAAAAGGACGACATAGTGTTAACCAACCATTGTGCTAACCCAATGACCGCTCCCAACAATGTAACCGTTATCTGCAGTACGGTCAACCTCAACCCGATTATAGCGATAAGTGATAATGTGGACGGTGGTGAACGGAGGTGTGATGTGCATGAGATAAGTGACTTGTGTGACGGTGTTAAAAGTGACAAGCGTCTCCGGACGCTGAAGACCTTGCTCGGAGCAGCTAGGGGCTGTCGGGTGCTGCACGCGCAATGGGCCATGGATTGCCAGAAAGAGGGCAAGTGGCAGCCCCACATTGGATACGAAGTGACGCATTTGATGAAGATTGCACAGGTACTCTATCTAACATAACGCTATACAATTTGGAGATGTAATAAACTTTTGAAAATCATACTATTTTATTCCTAACAGTGTTATGTTAGTTCTACAGTCAAAAGTTATATAGCTCAACAGTGCTTAGTTGGTTTCCGGTTCGAATCCCTCACCTAGTATAAAATTGTACAAGAAATACAATATAACATATTCCAATTTCTCCTTTCAGAAAGCCCGAATAGAAAGGTCAGTGACCGAAAAAATGCACGCGGAATATGCATACGACGTGTTCCGGGGCATGCGCGTGCGCGTAGCTGATCTGGCGGATCAGAGGGATGCCGCCATGCAACTATTGTCGCTCTGTGGCGCACAGATAGTCGACGTCAATGGCAATACACAGGAAAAGGTCGCCAATGACGGGAGGAAACAAAATGGCGGACGAACGCAGCATGGCGGGCGAACTCAAAATGGCGGACGAACACAACATGGCGGGCAAACTCAAAATGGCGCTGAAACAGACGACGACTGTGATATTGTAGTGAGAATAGGGAAGGGTGATGATGAAGTGAGTTCTAAATGGGTATTCGATAGCGTTGCCGCTGCTAGGCCCAGAACCACCCGTCGATATATTAATAAAAATATACCTGTACATAATTAGACTAAGTGAATATAACTCGTTCATCGTCTACCAACATGTGTAATGAATTTTTTATGTGATCTAATCACAATGGCCATCAAATAGCCAGGCTTGCTGAAAATCGCGTCACTGGAACACCCTGTTACCTAGGTCTTAAATGTCATTGTGATAGGTATATAGTGTTGTAGCAATAGAAATAAAGGGTCTTACTTTTTAATTTTTAATTTCACCAACTTCATTTAATTAAAATTATCACATTTTAATTAAATGCTTATTCACTTACTTGGCTGCAACCCATAATGGCCCACTGCAGGGCACGGGTCTCTCCTCAGAACTGAGGAGGCCTGGAGCATACTCCACCACGCTGCTCCAATGCGGTGCGTTGGAGGGGTTAGTGGCCAACTCGAGTGTCGGAAGTTGTTCAGGCCGCCCGAAGGCCTCCAACAAGAGTTAACGACTGTTATCAGACGATAAAAACCTGGAAAAAAACAAGGGCTAAATATGAAAAGGAATTTATAATATATATTTGTAGTACATTCTTGTACGTTGGCGGAGCCTGCGATGACTTTTTACATTTGCATATTTAAGCTAGTTTTTTTTTCAGTTAAATGCTCTTGCAGTAGAGTTTCATGTTTCTTTTCTAATAATTTATTATTTGTTTGACTACCACTTTGCTACTCGTAAGAATATTCAATAAAAATTGGAGAAGGCGTATCTCGTCGAGGTTCGCCGCGAGCTTCTCGTGTAGTAGTGACACTGGTTCACTTGTAAGAAAACCGTCCTTCACATCAAGTCCCATTCCGTCGCCGTACCGGCGATAAATGTGCAGCATTTAAATATTAAAAGCATTGTCCACACGCAAGCGGTCACTTTATTGTTTTCTTTTTACTGAAAACAAACTTTAATGCTAACAGAAATATAAAAAAACAGTGGTTTTTCCTTTTTATGCAAATTCAGATAACTAACGACTGTAGAGCGGACAGCGTGTACTGGCTAGTGGACGAACGACCTAGCAACCGTCTGGCAGAGCTGAATTGTTATTATCCAGTATTAATTGGGAAATGCAGCTGCATTTTGTAATACTCTAGCTGTTCCTAGCTGTTGCTAGGTGCGGCTTGCCCGCGCGGAACTACCTACCTTCATTTCAATTATGACAAAATAAAATTAACGAAGTTCTCATACAAACTTACATCTACTGCATGACCCACATGATGGATAGTTTTAAAAAATCTCAACACGTAAAATCACCAACTTTGCAATCCATCCATCCATCCATCAGCCACTGCTGGACAAACGCCTAATCGTCGCCACTCCGACCGGTCCTGTGCCCTCTGAATCCAGCGGCTACCGCTGTCTTCTTCAGGTCGTCAGTCCACCTTGCCGAAGGGCGGCCTGTGCTCCTTTTTCCGAGTCGTGGTCTCAACCCGAGGTAATTTTGCAAATCTTTACTAAACACTTATTAATGTTTAC
>DWLO01002933.1:0-11693 GCA_018245335.1 Dalla quadristriga | reverse complement strand
GTATCAAGACGAACAGCGCTTGTCGAAGAATTTCAGGTAAGATTATTATTATTTCCAGTATTTTACATTTCATTATGTACTCAGTGCCTACCCGGTAATTTTATTCAGTGCACGCCACTGGTAGATACTATGTACCCGTAGCTTTATTTGTAATCGATGATCTATTAACAAAATTAAATCTATTAAAAATACACAAAAGAATGATAAAAACTGAGCAATATAAACAGAACAATTTGTGGACGGTACATTTTCCCAGTGTCACTGTATTGACATAATAATATGATGTGTTCCAAAGAAGAATATAATAAAATACCTAAAGGAGTTTACATATCAATCAGCTGGTGTGTCATATATATGCAATATTAATTATAGTGTCGTGTGTTCAAAGTAATACAATATAATGAGTATATTTTATGAAATGTTATTATGTACGTGTGTAAGTAAGTGAGTTACCCGATGTGAGTAAACGGTTGATTTATGTTTAGATTTAGATAATGTTTGATTATCCATTTAATTATTCATCTTAATTTTAATACCACAGACAGACACTTAAATTTTATAAATTGGTAAGATTATTAATGTTTTTTTTATTAGTGGGTATATTTGGACATGATAATTTGTGATGAGATGGTAAGTTGTGGTCTCAACCGGCTGTCAATACCCTCACGTACCCAAGTGACGCAACTCATTAAATTGATAACGTCCATTCCATCCCTGACATCAAAATGATTACCTAGTCATCATGGCAGTAGTTATTACTTCCCGCAGCCTATCCCTTCAGGGCCCCTCAGACAAAATCAACATTATTACAAGCGTGACACTACAAGAATGTCCCGAAGTTGTTAATATACGAACTGAAATTTAAACAGGATCCAGTTGATCCCGCCCGGGGAACGTCGATATATCGTTCACACTGCGATGGTACCGAACCGCTTTCTAGTTCTTGTCAATGCAAGTACCTATTTGCCTTAACCCAGTTAGGCCTGAACACGCGTATTTCGGAACCCATTCTGTCTTGTTATGAGTTCATATTATATTGTGATAATATACTTTATGTGGAATATTATACATGTACACCATTTAGCACCATTCATTAAAAAAAAAAACAATCAGAAGGGCGTACACAATTGTCGAATTGGTTAATAATATAAAGACTTAATGTTTGTATGTAGGTATCTATATTTGTATGTATGCAGGGGGGGTAATCTCTGTAGCTACTGATTGTATAAATTATTGCACAGATGAAAGCTCCACTATGTACGAGTAACATAGGCTCTCTTTTATATTCATAAACAGCTGAATTGGGGATGAAAGTTTGTATGGAAAATCTAATTTCATGTGAGCGGAGCTGCGGGAAAAGTATAGTATACATACACTTATTAAGTTAAAGAAACCTACAACAATGCCTACAGCAGTACCTATGTTCAAATTTACGTATCATGCTGTCTTACGTCTGATTTGTGTTGTGTACATGGAATAAGTAAATAAAAAAATTATAATTACCGAAATAAACAGATCCGATAAAAAGGCACGGCAACCCGTCGCAGTGTGCACTAGCTGTTACGCGTCACACTTCTCGTCCGTCAATCGAATGATTTTGCGTCGTTTAAACGGAGACGACCTATTTGAGATCCGCGCTCCATATCCAAGTGGGTTATATTTACCATATCGACGAAGTCGGCGCCGACAAACTTATTTCAATGAATGTTGAAAAGTTTATTTCGATCGATTGGCACTTTATCGCTTGAGGTAGCGATCAGGACATCAAGGAATTTCCTGTGGAACTTTGAGTGAAAGACTACGGTAGGATGAACATTTGCTGAGAGAAAACGTAAGGTACCAGTTAAGCAGAATAATCCTTTGTACCTACCTAAATCAAGATAAAACAACCGCACAGATTTTTTTATGGGTATAAGATAGCAAACGAGCATGCAGCTCCAGATAATAATATGCGGAACTATAAACCAGCCTAACAACCACACCATCAAGATAAAGCAACCGCACAGTTAATAATATATGGAACTATATGATAGCCTAACACCCACAACTTAAAGATAAAGCAACCGCAAAGATAATAATATGCGGAACTATAAACCAGCCGGATTCCAACGTAGCCGAATATGAAATTTGTCGAAGAGCACTCGAGATGCGGCGACTTGTACGTAGCTACTGTGTACGTGATACCAATGCTTCAAAACCGAAGAGAAGTGGCATGTCAATAATAGAAAATGAAAATAAATACAACCATCTAATTAACTAAAGACCTATTAGGAGACCACTGCTTAGATAAGTTTAGAGAGAACTCCACATCACGCTCTTTCGATGCGGAATGGTGGAAGGGTTAGTGGCCAATACATAGTCGGTTGTCCCTATCAGCTCTTTTTAACAAATTGCGCCTTATATTATTTTGTAAAACTCGGCTGTCAAGCATACTCTTGACAAAAGTCGCTTTGAGTCATCAAATGGATAAAAAAAATTGCAAATTGGACGTGAGTTTTCCTATCAACCCTCCGTGAAAGTTTCAGCTATTCGTTGCTATCCGGGTTCTTCTTTAGGTCATGTTCACCTGATCGGCAGAGGCTCAGTGATCTTTGTACAGATGTGTTATCGCCATTTGGTCCCCTTTCATCCTCGTCTATTGTAACCGACAACCTTGAAAGCCATGGCCCATTGCCAAGTCAGAAACTTACGTAACGGATTCGGTCTGTGAAGGAACCCGGTCATGAATCATTCAACGAATTAGTTGTAGGATCCTTTCACTTTAACCTTTTAAAGTTGATTGATTTATGTATTTTCTGAAAGAAGCTACTCCGAGAAAAATACCATTTTATGTTAAAAATGTTGCCGAGACTCACAATCCCTTCACAAAGTTATGATGTCTGATGTAAAGTCAAGCCTTTGAGTATACAGCTTAGTCACAGAGAGTTTTATGTTTAGGCCGTGTCTTTGTAAACCTGTGACAAATGATGTAGTATCTGCAAGTGTCTAGGACACATTTACACGTATTTCAAACATATCGATAATGTATTCTAATTCGGAACATGTTATCTTAATCCGTGACAGAGGTCCGCGGTCAAGATACAAACGCGAAATTGTCGGCATCATGTAACGTCATTGGTAATTTCCTGACATCAATCATTGTATTACTTGGTGATCACATGGTTGAGAAGCTCCACAATCCGAACTAGCGCAGCATCAAGGTTACTTCGGGCCATTTTCAGCTGTGGAGTATGGATACGTACCCATTGAATGCCCAGTGTGTCAGTATATCAGAAGATGAATATCAAGCTTCAAACATATTCAAAATATACAATTCTACCTTTAACCCTTTGGCAGAAAAACGGTTTCCCTGCCAAAGGACTAAAGGTAAGCCATGTTACTTGTATTTACCTGCGACTGTGTTGGGTAGCTAAGCTTGCTATAACGCAAAACGTCTCAGTGTCAAAGGCAGTAAGCGGGATCCTTTGAGTTGGTATACTGTACCTGAGCTCTGACATACTGAACTGAAATTTTATTAATGTAAGTAAAAGTGGTGGTCCGCATAATGTGGAGACACAAATTGGTATTTAAAAGTGAACTTAGTTAACTGTTCCATATTTCAGGAGCAAATATGTGATCATGCAGATAAGATTTGAAGACTTATCCGCTTTTTGCATACTCCTGTTCTTACTAATTCAGAGAATGAAGTTCAAAAAATGTATTTGATCATATGATTAAAAGCATCTACATCGTGTAACTTATCAAATCAGATCAGTAGATATGCTATAGTTATTATTTACTATGTGATGGTAGATAGCAAGTTGCTAACCTAAAAGCCTATTTATTATAGCATGTAAACGACCGACTAAACTTAGTCCGGTGGCAGTAAAATTTTATTATTCATACTTACAATTCCCAGCAACATATTCTTTACGGCCATTAAACGGTTAACGGGGCATTACGCGAGCAATTGATATGGGGACAGGGTGCATAGTCACGTCTGCGTCGCGGGTAGTGTCCGGCTCGAAGGACCATAAAACCATCCATGGTCGAAGACATAAATTTATTTCGACACTTGGAGTTAGTGCTCTGTTCAAACTAAGTCGACCTAGAAGTAAGAGTAAGTTATTTTTATACAATGTTTTCGACTATACATTTATTTTTGCAATGTAAGCCTGACTAGTAGCAGGACGTAGGGAGGTTGGACCCTTGAAATAATGGGCAATTCCGAATTACTCTTACCGAATAGTCTTACCAGTAGGACTACTGTAAATTTTGGTCTCAACAGACTTACCGAAAGTAAGTAAGTTTTTTTGTATGCAGTTTATTTAATAAATAGAATGAAGAACATTATAATGTTGTAATGTGCGCCTTTCATACTGTGATGTATATTGATATATATTTATTACAATGTGTACCATAAAGAATATTATTATTATTAATATTATTTATTCTTTATTGTGTGCCTAAATCTAGGTTTTACAAAGGGCGGACATAATGCCTGTTGGCATTCTCTACCAGTCAACCCAGGTTGATGGAAACAAATAGTAGCAGGCAATATTCTATCTTGCTATATTTTTCAAAGTCATTATGTTAACTACAGACATCCAGAGTGCGCACCACATAAATCCGCGCGCGGCTGGGAGCGCTGTTAATGGTTACAGCGCTATTGTGAATCTTTTGTTGAATATATGGCTGAACTTTGAATTTGAAATGTATGATCCATCAATGGGTTGATGCCTTACAATGTTGTCATAATTGAATAAAGAATAAGAAGAATTTATTTGAACAAATAAACTGCAGCACTAAATATCACCAGACAAGATAACTCGATAAACAAAAAACCAACAAAAACAAAAAATAAAAGACAATCAAACAAAATAAAAAATTTAATAAAAATATTAATATTAAATGTTGCAGTGACTACTGAACAAATAGGTCTGCACTCAGCCTCGTTGCAGTGACACCGCAACCCTGATTTTCAGTTCAGCATTGAATTGTGCATTCATTTCGAATCCGAAAAGTAAGTTGGTAAGTTCGCGAATTATATTTTAAAGCGGATATGGCGCGCATAATTCCACCCCGTTCCGCCTGAAACACAGAAGCGTCGGTACCACCTTGGTGGAATTTAAACAAGTCCTACCGCCTGATACATCCCACGCCTTTCCTCCCGAACTTACTACTTCTTACTCTGCGCTCCTCGTCCCACTATTCTAAATGCACATTTCAATGGCGAATGTTGTTCGTTATGAGATTCTTCGATGGTAGTTGGCAAAGTTTGTTATTCACTTTGCATACATTTCCGCTGTTGACGCTACGTGCATTGTGTGAGCGTTATGAGTTAACAAGCTTGCTCACTTTGTTGGCTGTATAGTTTGTAAAATACCATTGAATATATTAAACGCCTTTATTTATCTTGCCACGAGTATGAGAGTGGCAAGTCCACAGCCTGCCTATAAGACTCAAGCAACATTTCTTATCAGTTATCAGTAAGTGGAGGGCACCGCAAAAGCTTTCCTTAGTTTGAATAGTTTTACCCTGCTGCATAGCTGCATGCTCGTTTGCTATCTTATAACCATAAAAAAATAACCCCCCCACTAGTTAACGTGGATATAATGTTGGTTTCTGACGCTGAAATACCTACAAATAATACTCAAAAGACAATGTTCCCATCGAATGAGTATTTATAACTATCATCAAATTTCACGAGCGCGGTGTGATAGAGCTCCGCGGGATGGTAGTCCAATCTTCCCCGGTGACTCTATCCCGGTGCCGGGGTAATCTACCCTGGTGCTGGTCCCGATCGATGCGGAGGGAAAAAGTAGAACCATCACGACATTGGCGTTACCGGGATATATGGCACTTAGAAAATAATACGTGGTAAAGCCGATTGGGCCGCCGATTAGGGGAGGCCTATGGCCTGATGGATGGATGGATGGACGTGGTAAAGCAAAATAAAAAAAATCAAAACAAAATAAAAATCACAAAATAATAACCTACAATTCTACTCAAGGTCTAATAGTCTATGCCTACTACTCGCCCACTCTGCAAACAGTGGATACTCAGTACACACACCACACACGCATTGCCCGCGCACTAAAAGTCAAAGGTTCTGGGATTCGAGCACGAAACCAAATTAACGCCTTGGCCTTATTTACAACACTGGCCTAGCCTTGCCTATCGCTTGCTGCCAACTAATGTATGCCAACTTCACCAACGAACTTGGACACTAATCAAAAGCTTGTATCTATTGCTAACTTTTGCTTTGTGTAAATACTTACGAGGACTGTCACGTATCTCTCTCCCTCACACATTCTAATGAATAAAAGCAATAACAATTCGTAAGTTTTCTTGCCATGTTTCTCTATCAAAAACTAAAACTAAATATGTCTTCAACGTCTTAAACGTAATTTTATTGTATACCATGATAAGTGATTACATTTTTCAGAAGTCTACCTACACTTTTACAATTATTGAAAGTGCTAAAATGTGCGAGCGAGAGAGATGCGAAACAGCGCTAGCCTCGCGGCTTAGGTCAATTTTAACCGATAACGAAGCACAAGGCGTGGTAAGAAGTTTTTTTAAACTTAACGAAGCGTAACGAATCTTCAGGCGAGCACATGATGGTAAATCTCATACGCCAATGCGTCGTCGACGCAAGTTGGTTGGATGTCCACTAGAGACCTTCCTATTTGTAGTGACAGAGTGCAGGCATAGAGCTCACTTAAACCAGCTACCTCCTAAGGGCATAAATACCGCGGCCGCCCTCGACACTTCTGCCCAATATTGGAGCGCCGGAGTCATCTTGTATGAGACTCTACGCTGGAATAATAAGCAGCATGACACTGTATGGAGCACCAATCTGGATAGACTCCCTCACGTGACACTATAGCGGAGACCGCAGAGTCTTAGCGTTGAGGGCGACCCGGGGATAGCGGCAGAAATAGACAGTTGCTGTTAACCGCACTGGTCACAGCGTCACCGAGAAGAACCTAATATGAAGGCAAGTTCAGACGTTCCACCTATACGAGTACGTTATATCGAAAACTTCAAATTGATTGTAAGTCTTCCGGGCTATATCAATCACAAAAGAAATAATTGGCTGTCTAACACCAAATTATCCGCTGATAGGATGTTTTCGTTGCCCGCCGTCGATAGGTTTTCAACAACTTCCAATGAATAAAGTTGGCGCACGAATGCAACTGACCTATTTTAGTATCAAACAGATGCAAACAGTAGGTAGGTAGGTAAGGTAAATAGCTATAGCAATCTTTTAAAAAAAATATATTTTACCGGCAGTTTTGTAACGGGAAATTAGGCCGTTTTCGCATATTTGATTCGGAGGGGAAACAAAAATTTTTTGTGAATGAAAAGAAGAAATGCACTCGCGATTTTCTTTTTATTACGTTGTTGTGAACTGCAGAATTTTATTACACAGAAGTATTTATTTCAATGTATGAATTGATGCCCCGCTTCGAGGAGCCGGGCGGTAGTGCGGTACTTCACGTGAGAGCTATTTAATGAAAGTTTCTTTCATAATGGTTTCATTAAATTTCAACTCCACTCGGTATATTTCTTTGTACGAGACGCCGCCTCGGAGGTGTGACGGTCAAACCTGGCAATGTTTCAACTATATATACGACATTCGAAGTAGACTTCGCTCATGTTTTAAGTAACACATGTTTGAGTAAAGTAATTTAATATTATTCAAATACTTATTACTTATTTTATTATTGTGTAATGATATTCGTCGAGTGTGCCGCTTGCACCTTATGACGAAATAAATAACTTAATTTCATTTCATAGAACCGAAGATTTCAAAATCGAACATTTACAATATTTCACGTTTATACAGGCAACGTCAGTATATATCGCGGTTATTCGACCATTAAGCGGGCCCGCAAAACTGGCAATTTAATTAAGAGCCAAGCTTTTCGCTCTTTCAATCTTTTTTAATAATGAAATATGGAATTCGAGATAACGAAAGGTTGTAGTAATTAAAATGGGTTTCGCGAGCGAACAAAATACACAAGGTATTATTCAATGTTCCACGAAATTGTTCTTAATAATATGATTGGCAGCGATCAAAGCACCGCGATTTGTGTCAATCGAAACCGATGGACAAAGATAAGCAACATTGGGAGCGGTCGGGAAAAATATGGTAACCGCTGATAGCTTTTTGTCCCTTCAGGCTCTTAGCTGATGACTAAATAATATGGAATCTACATACTCTACGTTTAGCATGTAGTTTGTTTATATAAGACTAGGCTAAGCCCTCGGCAACGCCCACGTAAAAGTGCTATGTCTATCCCACAAGAACCGTGCATTTTTCCGGGACAAAAGTAGCCTTTGTCACTCTCCGGTCGAGTCTATTTCTATGCAAAAATTAGGTCGATCCGTTGAAAGAAGGACAAATCAACAAATACCCTTCCCATTTTACCAATAAATAAAATTCGAGTGTCTGTCTTTGATATTAAAATTGAGGTCAATTATTAAATGGAATAATATGCTATTAACATGACACGGAAATACAATACTTAGAAGAAAATAGAATTTACTTTATTGGGAAAAAATATACATACAACACATAACATACAGCTATTCCCTAGTATTATAAAAAAATGAAAAAAAAATTACTTAGTTAAATGTCAAAGACCCGAGTACAAACATTTATCTGCCAAATTAATGTCTGCCCGGGGTTCGAACCCGGTACCCACGGCGCATCAGAGAAGGTCACTGACCAACGCTCCACCAAGTCGTCAAATTTCTGTATCTCGAGAACTTACGCGAAGCGAGCTCTCAATTTTTTTATAATATTAGTAATAATGAAGTAGTGATTTCGCGTAGAGTGAGTGAGAGGTGAATCTCTTTTACTAAAACAGAGTAGATAAAAACTAGAGAAAAACGAGAACTGCATGCTGTCTACGCCTATAATTGTACACGTAAAAAGATGGAAAGAATTGGCACGTAAAAAGATGAAAGAATTCTGTTATTGTTTATAAGAATGTAATTTTGTACATTATATTGAAGTCCTATAAATAAAATAAAAAAATAGAGCAGGCACTTATAATTGATCGCAGTTTCACAATAGCGGCAGATACGAGATCGCGTCTCTGTACTATGTTTTATGGCAAGACAATGCCAACAGCACGGTCATTTGGCGCTTGGCTCCGGCCCAATGACTGCCAAACGAGGATCGTAGGGTCCAAGTAATCAAGTTTAATGCAGCCGGAGTTGGATCAAGTTGCATAAATACCGCGACACGTAATCTATTCACAAACTTTTAAATTCAAAGAACCTAACTTCCGAATAGATCTATTTCTATTTCTAAAATGTTTTTCGTTGATTTACACAAGATGTTTCAACAATAGTTCACAAGTCTACCCAATGCGGGCATACAATAATTTTGTCACTGATTTGTAACAAGCTTGACCATAGAATAGACAGTACAGAATATTAATATTTTTCCGGGATAAAAAGTAGCCTCTGGCCCAAAACCTATTTCTGTGCCAAAATTCACGCCGATCCGTTGCTCCGTAGCTGCGTGGAAGAAGGAAAATCCAATAAACATTTGCATTCATAATATTCGCTCGCCCACGATATTCAAGCAACGCTCACTTCCCCTCTTAAAATATACAACAATGAGCTGACTTAATGCCTTACGACATTCTCTACCAGTGAACCAGTGGGTAGATGAGGAAAAGCTGCGGTAGGTGTAACATACTAATATTATGTCTATAAATTACGTACATACATAATACATAAATAAAAGTTTGTTTCAATTAAAAAAAGGAAGTGTTCTTTACATGCATACGCTGAACATAATGTAACTCATTTCAATATATAAGTCATGCTCAATATCTTTCAACCTTAATTAAATTTGTTATCTCCTGTTTCTGGATTTCTTTCCTTATGCTTCGTCTGTTTCCTCAACTGTGTTTCGATCGCGTATTATTAAATGCTGATTTCACGTAAATTTTCCTTATGATCTTTTCTTGTGCACCCCAACTTATTCATAGCTGTATTCATTCACCCCAACTTATTCATAGCTGTATTCAGTCACTCCTCACCATGTGGTTGTCCGGAAGAAATCGCTGCTTAGCGATAAAACCGCCCTTGTACTGTAAACTTTGAGTATGTTTTGTGAAATCCATTGTAATTTTGTATGGTGTACAATAAAGAGTAAAATAATTACATGGCTTTATTATTATTAAGAGTAAAATATCCAGCCTCGTAATATAAAAATACTGTGAAGTATGTTCTCCCTAACTCCCTGCCCATGCATATCTAACAGTAACGGCTTCCTCAGTCAGCAAGTTTTATTTCAATCCGCGAGCCCTTGATTACAAAAGGTTTCAATATTCCAGAAGGTAAAAACGTAAAATCCCGTTTCAATCTCACCGATTAGTGTAACCGGTCAGCAAGTACAAAGAAAACCGCGACCTTTCTTCGGATATCTACGGATCGTATAATTTTAATCGAGAGGTATTCAGAGCTTTCCAACTTTATCCGCCGACATCTCGTGGGATTATGAGGGTACCTTCGACGTTTCGCTATAGCTCTTTCTGAGCTTAAGCTGAGCTTTTTCTCTTTCCCTATTTGATTTTCCTTGTGTTTTCCTTTATTATCAGTTAATAGTTCAGTTCAATACAATTTACATTGTTTTATTTTGGGTATAGGCGATCTGGAAGAAGATTGGGTAAACTATTTTTAAATTAAGTTTAAATTAAGCGTTTATTATTATTATGTATCTCGTTGACATATCACGTGTCCCAAATGTATCTGGACCCGGTCAATTGAAAGGCTTGTGTGGGGACACAGGTCTAACACGTAGAGATACCTTTGAGACACTGTAATGTTTAATTTTATTTATTGGATCCCCAACATACTGTACAATGTTTTCATAAATAATATTTTAAGTGGATAAATACACGCTAAATGGAGTACAATTACAGGTGATGTCAGCAAACGAACAGCTAACAAACAAACAATGTTATTATTATTTATTGTCTGATTCAGTACACGAATAGTTAAATAAAAAATATATCTAAAAAATGGTGATTGGCCGTTTACCTTACTTTTTTAGATTACCTTATGAACCGCATAAAATTCGAGGTCAATATGTCATCGCATGGCTCTCTTTTTCTCATCCGAAACATTTGGAGATTGAAAGCAAAGGGTAAAAACGCATCCGAACATTTGGGGATTGAAAGAAAAGGGTAAAAACGCTATTGGAATCGGGAGCACCGAGGGCACAGTGTCATTTTACGACAAAGGTCATTCATTCGCTGTGCGGTCTTTCATCAGAGGATTTGGGTCTCGTGGAATTTTAATGGAAATGGATTTGGAACAACGCTGATGGGATGAATGCGAATTAACTGATTGTTTGGTAATTGCTATTGTATCTAAATGCTACAATATACTAGCAGAAAATGTTCTGGTAGTTTAGTAGGAGAACGCTACGCTGCTCCAGTACGAATTGGTGGTCATGACAAGTCCTTAGAAATCGTTTGAAAGCAAAAACTGCGTTTATTTCTAGGTCACTGAACGCGAAAGTTGTAAGATCTAATCAGAGAACAAGAAAAAGGTGGTGTTATTGTTAAGTGAATACAAAATAAAAAATTCAAAATTCAATTTCTCAGATTTCTCAGATTCAGACGATCGTCTAGTTAGATCCATGTAACTTTATTATATCGCCTTAAAATGATTTGTAA
>DWLO01002932.1:0-11694 GCA_018245335.1 Dalla quadristriga | reverse complement strand
GAATACATATTTCTCAGTTTTTCAATATTTTGTATGGGAAAGCTAAAAATGGGAAGTTAATACATAATAAATAAAAAGAACCAAGGAAAGGGCAGGACGACGTCTGCCGGTTCAACTAGTAAATACTAAAATAGAATTAGGTAAATAATGAACAATCAAGCGAATACTGAGTAATTAATTTAAACAACTGAAAGTATCACTTATATTTTAAGTATTTTATAAGTAATTATTGTATGGAACAAATAATAAATATGGTCAATTTGCATGAAGCACGAGTTACTTAAGAACATATGGGTATGAACACAAGACAATCATAAATGTTGTAGGTGGATTAGATATTAAGGAATAAACTCACCCATAAAAGTGTTGTGTCTGGCGTCCGAACTGCTCTTTTAACGATATTATAAAAGAAATTGGTTGTAGCCTCGTAGACAGCGAAAAGCAGCGGTTTGTATTTTACGACTTGATTTTATATTTCGTCATCGTCAAGTAAGTCACCTATGGCATTTAAATAAATTATGACTTGCGGATTGTACCTACTAAGATTTCAAGAATCGCATGCGTACAGTTTGTTTTTCCACGCAATCTTTCATCCTAAATTAAATTAGTTGGGGATGACATTAGAAAAAAAAAAGTACCCGATGTGTTTGTCCTGGGTTCGTGCTACACATATCAAAAAAGTCTAAGCAACATGCATCATGTTAGAAATTCTACAAATGAGCCGCTGTATGGATAAGCTTCCTGGACGCACCTCAGCCTTTAGTATGGTCGGGACGACGCGACGGTACACTCTTACCTTACCTTATGTTATGTGTTTTTTTAATTTTTTGGGTTTTAGTAAATGGAACAAAATCAATTCCTTATTCATTTTAATATGGCGTGAAAGTCCCATATTTAAAATCAATCGAATCATTTCTTGATAGTATTCTAAATTTAAATCAACCAAGGCTGTGAAAGCCTTATGACCCGAGTAGGTATAGATATATTATGTGTATTTAATCCATTATCACTTGGTGTTTTTTATACGAGTTATCAGCATATTGGCTCTACGATCAGTAGAGATAAACTGTTTGATAGCTAGGTATGTGGTTTTTTAATTGACAATATTAGCTTTAGTGTTTTAGCTTTAGTGCTTTAGCTTTAGTGTAAACAAGCATGCACTGTATATACAAACATCAGCGACAAAATATTTTCGACGGTATTTCCAATCCAATCGATCGATTTTCGGTTAGTCTCTCACTTATCAGGTCAACAACCCCAGCTCTATGGTAAACTTTAAACTTGTTAAATTTCACTTCGCCGGCTGTTACGGGTTCTTTTTCAGCTGTTCATGTTGTGAGAGAGTCTCAATATAAATTTTATTTTTAGAACCGACTTCAAAAAAGGAGGTCATCAATTTTCTGTTGTGTATATTTTTATGTGACGTCTTATGTGACGTGATCTTCGCCAATTGTGAAACAATTTCAATGACTTTGTTTTTATTAATAGGGTACTTTACTTTAAAGTTGGACCCATATGAATTTCATACAACATTCCACTTATAAGGGTGTAAGGCGGCCGGCCTGGCTTCTGTCATACTGTAAAAATGCCTGTAATAATTTATGTATTAATCTTTTTTTAAAAGAGTTCCGAGAGCTTTATCATCCGGCTTTTTTTCTCCCTAGATCATACTGATCTTTTATAAATCTTTTAATCTTTTGTAATGGCTTAGAAAGACACTGTCTATCGTGACAAAAATTGCGTTTTAAAATGGTCAGTTTATTGGTCAGTAATTTTTAGGTCAGTAACGAATTGCATGTTGTCTATCCATGAACTTATTTTCTAGTTCTGTTATTACGTTTTTCAAGTGTATGTATTATTACCTCACGATGAAATAAAAAGTGTTGATTTGATTTAAAAGTTATATTTCGTTAAGCTGCGCTGCATTATATAGCCAATTGGTAAAAGGAATTCAGTGTCGTGACTCGTGATCAAAAGCAGTTGGTAGGAAAGTCTATCCTTTTTTTATATCTCCCGAGCTCTGTGGTAGCAGCTTATTAAAACTTTCAAATATGGATATTATTCAGAAATGCTTTGAGGTTTCTTCGCATCATAACTAGTTAGCTTAAATTATAGTTTTCTAATATAAATTCTACTTGAGAACAGTATAATATATCACGCCGCAGGGGAAGCCTCCCTACCCAGTTAGTACTCCTATTAATTCCTATCCAAAATAGACCGGGATTACCTTATGGTTGCCTAATTAATTTAATTTTTGAATTTAATTTAATAAAATCATACTGTGTAATTCTAAATCATCTGCTCATGATCCTAGAACTAGTACTTAGGAGTATCCGTTGATAAATTTATTAGCCTATACTTTTTTAATTTAGAAAGAAAGCAAAAGAAAAAACTATTTATTTCGTCATTGACATAACATACACAGATAACAAGTACAAATAACATTTAATGACAATGATGGAAAGGGGTCGCACTCGACATGGGCCGCGGGCACCGTGCACGACGGTCGATGTTCAGTGCGCCCCGTGTTTACACAATAATACTCCAGACACTAATGAAATTTTATTTTAATAACGTCTATGGGCATTTACTGTAGGTAAATCAGCGTGCTAAGATAAGAAAGACCTAGGTTCGGTTAAGGAAGGAAGAAAAGCGGAAGCGATGTAGGGTGAACACAAATTTTACTTTAATTTAGGTTGGATGGGTTTTTCTTAGTAGATCTACTCGTACATTGCGCATGTGTTTATTGAATTTATCGTTTAGAATAAACGCCTTAAATTTGGTCAAAAGTGTCCGGAGGAGCATCATAGAGGGTTTTAACAAAGAGTCCAGTGTAATAATATAACCGCTCATTCGTCCAGGTGGATATCCCGGGCCATTTTATAATTATATAATATATATTTATAATATTTATTTCATATACACAACAAATATCATAAGTAAGACAGCATAATTCGTAAACTTGTAAATATTAATAATACATACAACCGCTCTCGACACCCTGAGCCATCGGCAAACATGTTAGTCGAGCGGTATAGCCGTATGCGTCGGCACGACACGTATGGTAGCCCATAAAGTTAGTGGCGAGTCGCGACTTCGACTTACGTCATTTTGGATTTTCAAACGATCTGAATGGCTGGTTTCGTAGTTTTAGATAGCCAACATGGGCTGGAACATACCAATCCTGAAATCCGGCTCAATATAAACAAATAAATAAACACTTTCACACTCACACCCCCGCATTACGATTCCATGTGTTGCTGGTGGCGGACACACACATAAAAAAAACATTAAAGTATCTTAAAGGGGTCTCTACGAGTACGACGCGTGCCCCCATGCATGAGCGGAGATACATCTGGGACCCTTGAAAGTCATGTAAGATACAATAATAATATATAACCGGTTTCCCCTATATTAAAGGTGAGGGCGGTGGGCCTATACTTCCGTCGTTGTTTTAGTCAATATAGAAAACCATGGGTACATACATAATTAAGAAGAATATAGTATGGTTTACTTACATTGGCCATATAACTCCAAGAGTAACGTTACTTCTGTATAGATAACTGTTAAATTATCCAGTGAGCGAGTGAGGCACTACGTAATTTGTTTAATCAGACTAACTCCGTTCGGAAGCCGTGGTCTTCAGAGTTGAAGGATTAGTTTCATCAGCATTGACAAAGGCTGATTGGAACAGCCCAATACATAATTAATGTCGAGTTTATAAATAAAGATTTACCCAAACGTTAAGACGTCACTCCGGATTGTATGGTGATTATTATAAAACAGTGAAAACCTACCAAACTTTTGGAGAGTAATTGCAGCCATTTAACTGTAGGTATACATTTTCTAACACTATTGCTGGTTGCGAATTGCTATCATCTCTTATCTTAGCCATTTTGTATTTAATTTAAGTTTACGTTTGAATACAGATGCATCTGTTTCGTAAAGAGACATAATACGTAAGCCTTGTAATGTATCAAGTTGCATTCATTTGCTAAACTTTTAACGTCATTAACTTGTATTCAATACGCAATACAAGTTATACCTTGATGAAGGATTTAAAAATATTGGTATGAGGTATCACCAAAAACTTTTGATTTGCCCAATATTAATATAAAAAAATGTTTAACCCTTGAGTTTTAAAAACTATACCGTCCAATGGTGACCTTGACAGCCAATCCACATTAGAAGTCGTTCTTGGAATAGATCCATTCGGCGACCTTAAAACAGTTCCATCACTCTTAAACATTTCGGGTGATTCCTACGATTTTTTCTTGAATGACCTCCTTTATTTAGTCCAAGGACCGAGGACTTTGTTTGTAAACCTCGGCCTGGAGGTAGCACAACAAAAATAATCACAGAAACTTAAATCAGGCAAGCAAGGGTGGCCAAGGAAACTGCCACGCGTAATGAGACCACTCGATACGGAAACATCCCCTCTAAAATTTCGTGCGGACAAACCGTCCTGTATGGAGCGCACCTTCATCCTATTGGAATCAGAATCCTCGAGGTTGTACTTTTTCCCATACTATCCAATTATCGGGCGAAAAAAATTAAGCCGCACCGCGTGCGAAACGCCCTCTTGAGTTACAGCTATAGATTCGCCATTTTTGAGAAGAGCCTCTACTGCAAAGCCTTGAAGCTCACCCGACCACAGTATGGTGTCGACAAGAAACTTTATTATGTAAGCTACATTATGGAATCCACCTCCCCCTTCTACCAGTCGTGTGAAACCCATAGTGATTTTCCATAATGTGGGAGTTATTTCTGCCGCAACATGTAGAAAAGTAGATACGATAGAACCATTATGTCATTGTAAGTATCTTTTTAATTCATATAGCAGTAAATCTGCGCGTACGTTAAGATTTTGAGCACATACTTGTTATACATTATGCATTTATTGGAGCTGACATATGAAAACTAGCGAGGCTACACTGCGAGGGAATCAGGTCAAGATGAATATTTGGATGTAGGACACAGTACGGAATCTGACGCCGCCGACTATAATCAGGTTGGCTCGTTTTGTTTAAAAAACCGGTTTACCGGTCCGACGAACCAAGCGCGCTTTCAAGAGCCAAAATCTGTTAAATGGTAAAAGATATGAAGGAGACAAAGATAGATATAAATTTTTTGCATAGGTCCCAACAAAACTTAGTGACCAGTCCCGGTGTACAGTCCGGTTTGCGCATTAATTTTGACCAGTCATTGTGGTAACTCACGTACCAATATCAATGTACAAAATGGAAATGCAAACAGCATCTGCCGCCAGATATGTGCGTACGTAACAGGGATGTTCAGCGATATCCGTTCCAAAACAAGTATTGCAAGTAATTACCCCTAAGTAACTAATACTGACATAATGCTTATTTGTGTTTTATATGTCATAACAATAGCAAACGGGCATTCAGTCCCAAAAAACCACTGCCGCCTATCTGTGACCAACTTGGGATAAGACTGTGCGAGGGACTATTATTTATTTAGTCCTGTTAGTGTTAGGTGTTACTTAATAGGAATATTAGTGTAAGTTAATACTGTTAGTAAATATTAATAATCCCAGTTAGTAATCGTTAGTATTTGTACTATTTGAATCTGGTCATAAATGTGTTGCTACTTTTGAGGATTGAGGTCGCCTCTTGTATTCGTGTAACCGGCATCCACATCTTTCCGACCAGAACACAATTGTTGAAAAAACATTTAATCCGCGGCAGAAATGTCTGTGGCTGTGGTACCGCCCTGGGTGAACGGTATACAAGTTCTACCTGGAAATTATACCTTAAAACTTCTCGGAAAGTAGCATCATAGATGACCATAGATGATTGAATGTGGTTCTCGACATATTCACGAACCAATACATACAAGTCGAACTGAGAACCTTCTTCATTGTCTTCTTCCTCTGTTTTGAAGACGTTTAAAAATATCTCTTCTTTTAGTTAGCTACAGTAGAGTCCCTGTGGCGCAGTTGAATGAGGAACTATTAATTGTCATGTACTTACAATAAATAAATTGATTAACCAATTATAGTTCATTACTAAGACTACGTCCGAGTTGCCGCGTCGTGATGGCAGAACAGAATACAATTGTCACCACCCCTCCCTTTTCCGCGAGTTTCGTACGTGGCGAATAAGGAAATACGAGTATAAAGGAGAACGAGCAGCAGCGTCCTCTGTGCAGCAACTACCATCTACTGCGATCACCAATCCGCCTGTCCGGCGGGGTGATCATGGTCAAATCCTCTTAATTTTACAAAATAGTGCATTATTCCTAGGTATTCAAATAAAATAAAAAATCCCTTTGATTAACATGGCGCTGCACTAAATAAGTCTAATATCAGTTTTTACTACATCTGGTTGCCCAGATTTCCAAATTTTTTATTTTTTCAAATGGTCTTCTGGGTACTCTCTACGCTACTGGCGTCTGAAAAACTTGTTCTGGGTATCATTCAACTACGTTCCGAAAATCAGACGGAAAACGTCAAAACAGTTCAGTAATATTTATTGACATTTTTTAAAATGCTGGCAGGTCAGACGCTACTCGGGATTTTTTGGGTTCAGGGTAGGTAATCAAATCTATGGGTTTTATACGGTTTTGGCCGTTTTGCTGTGACAGAAATGGCTATAACTAAATGACGCGAAGAATCAAATTGTCTTCCAGATTCTCAAAAATGATAAGTAATGGCAGGTGAACTGCGAGCACATCAAATTTAACGTCTCCTTGTTTAAAAATTTACAATTTTCAATCTGCAGATAAAAATAGCCGTTCACGTAGCTGTAAGTCACCCTGTATGACGAACAAAGGGTTGACGGGACACGAGTATCATTTTCAGACACATACATGTATGTATGGGGTCTTGAATATTTATAAAATTATGCGTGTTCATGCCCCCGCGTCGGCGAATAATGTCAGTGTCTATTGTAATTTTGAGGCTTACAATATTTACACCCCGGGCAGTATTCGAACCTACGACCCTATCCATCAGTACCGGAGGTGCCTATTTCGAACCGAGGTGTCAAACCCCAGTAGCGAAACTTCGCAATCCATTCGCCTTGGCGTGACGTACCTACTCGTAGCTAGCTGCTAGATATTACGTTCAGCATTTAAAGTATTCAAATCAAAATAGGTCAAATGTACCGCCATATGACTCTAAATTCAACAGACAACATTTCCAAAACTAAATAGGACTCAAGCCGGCCACCAAATCCTTCTCGAGAAATGTTACATGTAGCTATTCATTTTACTTCTTATCTTACTAATTACTAATATCATAAATGCGCCCTCAACTGTTTGTTTGATACACCTTCACGGCTAAACCATGCAACGGATCTTCGTAGAATTTGGTAGAGAGATAGTTAGAGGCACGGAGAAGGTTATAGGATACTTTTAATCCCGAATATTGTTCATAAATATAACGCGGATGAAGGCGCCGGCTACAGCTAGTATAATATCAAATACGTTCTTACCTAAGTATATAAATCTTTTTTTAACCGAACTATACAACATGGGAACATTAACTTATTGCCTAAATAGTAAAAGATTCTTGGTATTTCTGGACTTTACATAACAAGACTGCCTTTTAGGAATCCTTTGAATTGGAACCTCCGAAGTTTTACGACTATATTCAGTCTGTTTTCGGGGTAAACAGAGTATAACGTTGTAATTCTGTGGGTTTTATCCGATACTGACAAACACTTTCGAGGTGCTATGAAATTGGATCGAACTTTGAGTTTGTACCTATAATTTATTCAAGCTATATATATCTTCTTCATATTATCCTTCTTTATCTATTTATAAGTCATATTGAATGAACTACCTACCATTTTAACGGGGAAGAAAAATTATTTAAGGAAACTTCAGATACCTGTAACTATAAGTTACCTACCTACTTATATTTAACATAGGGTTTACTCCCTAGTTTTCATAAAGCTTGAGTATAGTCAATTCGCAATTGATCAGTGCACAGAGTACCTACATTGTATATACGGGATCAATGTGGTGGACTGAGACTTATTCTAAGAGATGATTCGACCAATAATATCGAGTAGCAGCACGGTAATGGGTTTAGAAATTATAGGAATTTTGTAAATCCGGCCAGTTCTAATTGCAACAAGTGTTATTTTCGCTATAACAACAGAATAAATCGGTTCGGTTATCACAATCAAACATTGTTATTTCACCACAATACTGAAGCTATAATTTTATATAATTATTATGCTTTCTCTACTTAACCTTGGCCTATATACCTGTGGGATTCTCGAGATACTTGTAGTAATAACAGAATGGTTTCCCTCCCGTTCTCATTGTCTTTAGGAAATTGTCACCGACGAATTGCCAAGACATTAGTATTTGATTGGGATGGGAGATTGCATCGTAGGAAATAAACGGAATTATTAACATTTAGTAGAATTTAGAGGTACCTAACTAGGTACCTCCTTTCTTTACACTTTTGTGCCAACAATCTTCACGAATATTATAAATGTGAAAGTGTATTGATTGTTTGTCCCTATGCACACTGCAACAGAGCGACGGATCCACGTGATTTTCGCTTAGATATATATAGTTTATGGGCCGGAGAGTGACATAGGCCACTAACAAGGTAATTACACGCCGGCGGACCCGGGGGCAAAGCTTAGTAATATCTACTAGTAAGGACTCCTATCTTGGGTCGGGTTATCCCTAACATAAGGAGGTTGAGTAGTTAGCTTTGAAGGCAAAACCTTCTTTGAATCCAGAGAGATTTCGCTGTTTAAATAAGGTCGTTAGTCCAACCTAGGACGATCTGCATTCCAAATTCCTAAATTTTGCCTTATCGTGGTCTCCATTCGAGTTTAGTAAAAAGTTACACCAATTTGTAGGTTTTATTAACTCGACCGTACTTATTAATTCCTTGACTCGACCACAGCAGACTCGACAGCAGCTGCTGTCCTATTTATGTTTATTTATGTAATCTTTAGTCTTCATACCTCTAACGCCATCTCATAGATACGCAATAAACTAGTTGAAACGTACGCCGAGCTATATGCACGACTTGAACGTGTTTTACAATCCTAGCCACAGATGGCGATGTTATACACTCTGGCGTAATTTTGATTTATATTATTATTATAACAAACATATTATTATTGTAGCAATATGACGTACAATTGTTATAATATGACGCTGTTAGATAACCAAACAAATAAAAGAAAATAAATAAAGAAAACATTATCGTCATCATCATCAACAGCCTATAACAGTCTACTGCAGCTGGACTGAAGGCCTCTGCCGAAAAAAGAACGATCTGCCCATAGTCAATACGCTGCATTCTGGGCAATCGGGTGTATTCATACTAGTTGTTGCATAGTCATCTATGCAGCGCTCGTTCCTGCTCGTTCTCCGTGATATAGGTATTTCCTTTTAGGAATCCTAAAACAGCAACATACCACACAGCAACATAAAAACTATAAATTCAGGATTGCGTTCATAGTGCATAGCGGACGAAATGAAAATTGATAGTATATAGTGCTCGCTGACGTAAAAATTACAAACCAGTACTTATAGCTCTTTATCTAATAGGTTAGTACGATTACGGGAGTGCATCCCAAAAGTTCCACGTATCTCCTGGGATTGACTATTACATAAATATTTACAAAATAGGTCACAATACATTGAGATTGGTTATTTATGTAAAAATACTATAATAGAAACTTCGCATTCCAGACATAGATTATAGTAGGTACATACTTACTGCAAGTTATAAGAACCGTGGACACCTGTGTCACCAACCTTGAATAAGACTGTTACTTTAAACTAGCCCAGGCCCAGCCAGTATTCTCGTAGTCTAAGTAAGTAAGTCGGTCATAGGTACCTAGTCTGCGGCAGATTGTGTAGTAATAGCACAGATTAAAGAAGTTATAGTTAGTATTCTTGGGTATTATGGTCCTATTCGAATGCGTTGCTTCTCTTGAAGACTAAGACGGGCGCCTCTAGTATAAGTGTAATCATAGTGTGAAGCTTATTGATAAGCATCGTAATATTCTGGAATATAACATTAAAACAATCTTGAAATATTTTTTACCTTATAATAATTTTTCCCCACCAGTACTTAGAATGCTCATTCCAACGGCCATCGCGGGCTTACCAGAAGCAGCAACATAATAATGTCAAGCCTATCACCCCTGCAAGAATGAACGGAGCTGATAGGGAAGTCGTTGGTTTGAACCCCACTCGGGGTTATAATAAATCTGATATATAATGATATACTTAAGGTTAAAATTGGTAAAAGCACCGGTTATGTTAAAATTATAATATTATTTAAATGGTGCCGGAATAAAGATATACTGTCATGAAGAAGAAAATTGCAGGAACTTTAAAAGTTCTGTCCACTAGGCACCGATGTAGCTGCTATTTGTATGTAGATACGGCGTAGACGGCGCGCTGCTGTGGGGCTACGGCGGCTAACGGCGGTGGTTTACTTAGAAGCAATCTGGACGAAGTATAGAAACTGATTTGTAACTAACCTTGATATTCCTATATTCCTATATCTACTGGAAACAATATTGTCAACTAGTCTTACTCGGCCAAATGTTTCTCGGTCCGTCTGACCCTTGGTCCAAGAATGTCCAAGATATTATAATATTTCATAACCACAAGATAACGCTGATTTCGGCCTTTTCATTAAGTTAGTTTTCATGTCTATCGTAAAAATTATGTTTTTATCCTACTAATATTTTAGGTACTTAGGCGGCTCTGGAAGATCTCCCGATCGCCGTTGGTAACATCATTGCGGATTTAACTTGTAACTCGAATTGGAGCAAATCTTACGGACTTCTCGTTAATCCGGCTAAAAAGCAAGTATAATTTACTGCTCATACCTATGAAAATTGCGCTCTCTCACTCCTTGCTCTTTCCTTTCCTTCATTACGCTGATATCTGCTATCTCAACTTAACAGAGGAGCACCTGAATAAGCTTGAGGGCCTTCAAAATGTATGTATTAGGGTCATATTTGGACTTCTCAAATATGACCACATTTCAGAATATCACACTAAGTTCTAGTGGCTCCCAATTCGCTTTCGACGGAATTTCTCATAATAATATACTTTCTGCTCTCTACTGCGTACTGCTTCATCCTAATTCTCCACACTACTTAAAAGACAATTTGAGTATTTACATACACAACACGGCTAAGATCGCATACTCCGTTCTAATTTAAACTTTACATTACATTTTACGGAAAATCCTTATGCTATACTGGTGGCTGGTAAAAAAGGATTATTACCACTAAAGGACATATCCATCACTAAAGGGTTGAAAGCTAAAGAATATTATTCTTAGGGTTGAAAGCTTAACCTCCAATAATGGTTGTATGGAAAGTTATACGTGTTACTACACTACAAGTTATACGTGGATAAATCTGCAGAAACACGTGTTTAATATTCAAATATTTTGGTGCAAGTATCTCTTGCTTGTAGTGTTATTCATTTTGACATTCGTAACTTGTTTTGCAGTATACAATATCGACGGGTATAAGGCGAACTGACTCAAGCGCCATTTTGGTAACTTTACAGGAGTGCGTTTTAAAGATAAAAAAATCAGAAAAAAATCATAACTCAAAAAGTATTGCATAAACTGAATTACAGCTGCAAGCCAATCAAAGTATGTCTAAAGCACTACTATTTTATGTACATTGCATTAATTTCTGAGCATTATTTATTGATTTA
>DWLO01002931.1:0-11695 GCA_018245335.1 Dalla quadristriga | reverse complement strand
CTGTTATCAGAAGATAGCAACCGGGACCGACGGCTTATCGTGCCCTCCGAAGCACGGAAGCGCTCAAGAAATGTTGCCACAAGCGGTCACCCATCCACTTGCCTACACGTGCGGCTTTACATTGTCCATCAATTACGATTGACACTCGCGGCGCGACCACATGCGCTTCAGACCTTTTCTGTACCGGTGTGTATTTCTAAATCCGCTTTCACGAATGGCGAGGAATAGTCTATTGTCCAATGAACAACAAAACACAAGTTCAACGTAGATCTGCGTACGATGCAGCCAGTTCTACCGGTCGAGGCACGCGACGGCTCATTTTAACGCACGCGAGGGAAAGTACCGGCTATGCGTCTTATAGCGTTCATTTCGTCTAGCAATCTCTTTAATGTTTCCTATGGTCATTTGTGTTTGCGGTTAAGTTTATGTTTCCTAAAGGTTAAAAGCAATGAACCCCTTCGATAAATGTGTAAGGCGCCTTCTGGAGTTCCAAGCCGCAGTAATCCGCTATATCCGCTAGGTAGTTGGCATTGAATTCGCTAGTGATCAACAAACATAACGAAATCTGTGATTTCACATAAAGGTGATCTAGTTTATGTAAAAAAGGCGAGAAATTAATTATATACATTTCCACCAACACGTTTTGATGTTTGTGGCACGTAGTTTCTTTTTATTTTTTTAAATATGTCTTAGATATCCGTTATTTTATTGTACACAATGATATCGAAGCACATTTTTCAAAAGTATATCTAGACTTACAATAAGTGAAAATGTTACAATGTGCGAGCGAGATAGATGCGTAATAAAATAGCCCTCTTAAGAAATAAAAAAAAATGTAAGTTTGAGTTATCGTAGATCGGCGTATTGCATTGGATTTAACGAAGCCGATAGGTTATGCACGAGACGGCTCATTAACACACACGCGACACCGTGCACCGTGCACGCCACCACTCCACCACTACAGACTTCATTAGACAACAAAGACTTATGGTTTCCACGCGATCGCACGTCTAATAGCACGGTACCGACACATGTATATTTACAATGAACATCGTTTAACGTAACCGAATACGTGCAACTTAAAATTAATGAACGAAGCGGAAAAATTAGAAAGGAGGGAAAGACAGATTTTAACCTTCACGATTTTGACATTCCTTCACAATGTTCGACTTAATAGTCAACTCGTTCCAACTCATATTTTATTCCAAACACGCGTACTACAAAAACATAATCTCAACCCAGCTACAACCCCGTACAGCGTTGGACACAAAAATTAACCAAATTACATTTAGCAAAAGCAAATCGCTCCAAAAGAAAGGGCTACTGAAATAATTGTCTACTTTACTCTCGGAGAAATAGAATTACAATCTAAATTAATTACGCTTTTAAAGCGTCCGTTATTCTTAATTAGTTTCTGCACCGCAGCGGAAGCTCCCGCGCCCGCCTCGCGTTCTCTTAATGAAGGGTAGTTTCAAATCAGTGCGTTTGATCAACTCTGTGCAGTCTTAATTACGGCACCCGTTCCGCGCGGGACAATCCGGTTATTTATGACTACATAAGCTTGATTATTCTTTAATGAATACTTGTTTTAAAACGTTTAATTAAGTTTTATGGCGACAGGGCCGCTCAGACGGCGTCCCGCCGCTTCGCCGGCCGCGAGCTAATTGGATCGGGTTGACGCACCGCACCCCCCACCCTTCCAACCTTCGCCCCGCTCCTAATTGTATGAAATTGCTAATTGGAAAATTTTATAAACGCGGCCGTCCGCAAGCCTATGCCGGTGCCCGAGAGGGCCTAAAAGAAATCAGTTCAACGGGTCAAGCTTGAGAATTACCTCAATCTCACTTTGGATTAAAATATAGGTCTCTCTCTTGAGATCTGGTTCATATACCAGAAAGCCAACTGAAATTATTATTTCATAAATTAAATTATGCTCCCATTCAAGGCGGAAGAGAAAACATAATGAAAAACCTGCATACCTGGATTTTATACATAATGATTGTCAGATGTGTGTAATATATGCCTCTCCTCACTTAGCCGATGTGGTGACAGTCTTAATCCTTCTCATTCTGAGTGGATAGTCATGCGGTGGGCTCACACAGTGTCTAAGTTGTAACGTTCGCGTGTTTGTTGCAGGGCGTGTATTGTGGTGGTCGGAGCGAGCGGTCCCCGCTCCAACCGTCAAGCTGGCAGCGAGCGCGTTGAGCATGAACCCGCACTACCACGGGTACGCGGAGCTCAGCTCGCCACACCCGCCCTCGCCGGAGGCCGCCTTCGCCGCCAACGGCCACGACTACCCCCACAATAACAACAACCCGGCGCTCAAGGAGTGCGCGGGCTGCGGCGGGAAGATCGTGGAGCGGTTCCTTCTGCACGCGCTCGACCGGTACTGGCACCACGGCTGCCTCAAGTGCACGTGCTGCGGCCAGGCGCTAGCGGACATGGGACGATCCTTCTATTTTAAAGGCGGGATGATTCTGTGCAAAAGCGACTACACGAGGTCAGTATTTTTGAAGTCAACTTATTTTTGGATTTAACACCCATATTAAATTGCCAAAGAAAAAAACCATATAATTAGACGCCTTATTGCGTCTTCATATAGTACAATTTAGCGTAACCAAGACACTGCCGCCATCTAGGTATTTGTATGAGAATCTAGGAGCATAGTTTCTCTGTCTTTGTTAATATTTTTGGCTCTGCCTTTCATTCTCCAATGCTCTCTGCTATAAACACCTTACTGCGTCTTCACACAGGTCAATTTAGCGTAAACAAAACACTATCGCCATCTAGGCATCACGTAGGAAATCGCGCGTATTTAGAATTGAGATGACCTTATTTTGTCAATAGATGGCGTTATTCAATTTTGTGACTCAAGCTTACGACTGCACGGTGTAGTTTACTAATGTAAACACAAAATACCTCATTTATTAATAATAAATACATTGAATGACATTGTTATATAATACTCGTACGAGCGTTTATAAGTTTCGGCTATTTACTTACTATTAACTTTTATTTTAATATTTTAATTTATAACCACATTCATCCGCGTGTACACACATTTTTTCCTACCTTTGTATTTTGACAACTCCGTGGTGCCTTGGTACATGACTGACGAGCTGTAGGTCCCGGTTTCGATGCCCGACCGGGGAAGATATTTGTTTGACAGGTACCTATAGGCCGATTGTGATTTTTTTTAAATGTCAGCCACCCGCACCAATCAGAATCCTAGTAGTCGGGTGAGTGTTTGCTTGTTGGCCTGCGCAGTTTCAAAATATTTATAAGACCATATCACATACCTTAACCATGTCTGAAAACTTTAATTAGCACGCAAACCAAATTTGGTATTTCGTTCGAACGTATTCGATCATTATTATTGATTATCTATAAACGGCCGAGTTTTTAGTTCATCATCTAACGATGACAATAGCGCGTCTGTGAGACGTTTCGAACATCCCAAAAAGTATACCGAGAAAGCCGCGGGCGCATTATTATGAAAATGCTTTGAACCGTTGTATTTTCTACCTGAGATCGGGACAAAAAGTGCAGTTTTGCACACAGCGACCATCGACGGAATCTCTCGGTCCGACTAAATTGGGCTTGTTAAAACGCTAAGGACTGATTTAGAATGTAGGTAGCATTGTTTTTAGTTGATCTTCTCACTAATTAACTGTAACTTCGCTATACCTACCGCATGCCATCGGCAACACGGGATGCGGTAGCTCGATTATGCGACACATTTTTACTTGTCTTCGCTTTCGAACCGTGTTTTTTATTAGAATAATATTAAATTATCGGACTTTTACTGCAGAAGTTCATGTATTCATGTTCATCTCTGTTACTGGCATTCATGAAACAGATATAATAATAAAAAATAACTTTATTGTACACCATCGACATCTGTTTGCTCGAGGATATTGCACGTTTCTGCTGATGACACTGTGTTTTGCGAAATAGGATATCATAAAAAACAATAGCTATAATGAACAAAACGCGTACCTACCAAATCATTATCAAAAGTGTTGGCTCGACTCCCAATGAACATCACCGGGTAAAGCAACAACCTCAAGACCAATCTCAGGTTGATGCGCCTGATCATTTTGCTAGACAAACCTGGCTTGCTACGTAATAAACAAGACTCTCATGTAAGAATGCAAACGGACGCTTCCTTCATATTCTTCTGATTCAATTATTTATAATTTTTTGGCACACAAAGAAACAAATAAGTTACAGGGATTTTAATACTAGAATCACAAGGTAACTCTGCTTCACCTGATTCAGGACTATGCATGACCCGCAGCGCTGTTTTTCAGCCACTCTCTTCCCTCGTTAGTATTAGGTGTGAGTATCTTCTTTATAATATTCTGTGAATTCTGTCATTACTTCCATTCAGTTCATTTAATAAATATTAAATAGGGATGTCACAAAAACATCTAATTAAGCGCGTCGGTTAAGAAAACCTGATGGTTGATTAAAATAATATGTACACAAATTAACCCCGTCGACAGGATTTTGCCTTAATCCCTAATTAACGTGAACGCTCATAATGATGTTCTTCGTTAAAATAACTTTGCCTTTTCATTACGAGTAATTATTGCATTCATGTGCAGTCTGAGGCGGTAATTAGGGAAAAGATGCATTTAAACATTGGACAGATTCATTTGACGAGATTGAAGATGTCCGGCTATAATGATAACTAACGAATACTAACCAATTAACTTTAAATTATGAACGAATTGAACTGACTAACACAATACGTACGTCCTCAATCGTAGGGACTAAGTTGGCATTTCTTGGAGTTTCGGATGCGTATTAAATAGTGATGGACTAAAATCAGAAAATATTGTAAAAGAAAATTCAATACTTGCAGCCTTTTTTCGATGATTATGATTTCAAAATAAAAAAACCAAAATAAATATGATCTCACTCCGAGATTTTTCCTAATACCTACATCACTCAAGCTCCAGCTTCCGCTGGTACTAAGTAAAATGCAAGTATGCAAATATGTCACGTGTTTGTCATGTCATACTAAAGTCAAACTGCAATAAAAATGTTTTAAGAAAAACTTTTTTAAAAGGAGTTCCGAGAGTTATTGCCTTCGGCTTTCTTTTCTCCCGACCTACCCACAATATTTAAGTGAAGTTTGTTGATATATTTTTACAGCCGATGGCTAAGGTAGGTTTTGACTATCGTGACATTAAGGAATATTTGAAATTAGTAAAAAATTTTAGTATGCAAAATTTTTATGTGTAATTTTTTTTAGTTTGGTTTTCTTGAGCTTTAGTAATTATACCGAGGATCCACTATACCGCACTAGAGCAGCGTGGTGGAGTACGCTCCTATCCTTCTCAGTACCGAGGAGAGCTTTTACCTCTAATGGTTGTAGCCTCGCCGAGGATAACCGAAGATATCTCCCGGATGTCTACACGAACTGTGAAATCAAGATCGAGCAGTGGAAAGCTTTCAGAAAACCTGTCATAGTGGCGCCTCAAATGTATTATTTCGATAACAATACGGGTGTAAAATAATAAGTGAGTTGAAAAAATAAATGTTGTCAAATGTACTTAATCGGCAGATGTCCCGGCATAGGTATACGTAACACTACTTACTGTAAAAACACAAGTAGAAGCAGCCAGTACAAGTGACTTATTTAATCTGTACCGGTACGCACGTGGACCGCAGCTGCCCGGGGCGGCCCGCTAATTATCTAAACGCACGGCGCCCAACCCAATTAGCCAACCACCCCTGTGGCATAAACCCGCTGGCGTGTGGAGAGGCTGGGGTTTACTGCGCTAAGTGCATTGCCTCTTGTGTCTTAAAATCGCAATTGGTATAGTACCTACAGTAATCTATACTTTCGCTAACATAAGCGGTGATATGATATGACAATAAGAGTAGAGATAGCACGGAGATAAAGATATAAAAAAGTTTTATCACGGTTACACGAATCCTTACTTCCTTATTAATATTATAAATGTAAGTGTGTTTGTTGGATTGTTGGTTTCTCCTTCTTTTGCGCTGCAACAGAGCGACGGATCGGCACGATGTTTTGCATAAAAATAGTTTTGTGGGTGACGTATGCTTTTTTTTTTACAAATATACATTACGTACCCTTAAAGGGCTAGTAATGAAAGTTTGTATGCAAAATCGAAATTTCTCGGGCGTAGCCGCGGGAAAACCTACATCGAAAATAGTTAAATTTTTCTATTAACGTTTTCTGATCCTCCAAATACTATACCTATTGTTATATAGGTTGCAATAATATGCCCCCTATTTTTATCACAATCTAGCCATAAATTTGGCTAATAAGTTATTTAATTTGAACCTAAACTGATAAATCACATTTAAAATGCTATAGTAACTCCATAGTCGAACCGTAAACAAGTTTATGAATTGGTCGGTGGTGGATGTTCTATGTTTTTTAATTAAAACGGGTCTCAAACCCTTACTTAGAGAACTATCGAAGAGAAACCTAATTAAATAACTCTCAACTTTGGCTTTAGCACCAACTGATACTAATACATTTTAAACAAAACAAGATTGTCTGTGTTGTACAAAGCGTATACGCAGTTGGAAGAACCTTATTTTACGGTTTAAATAGAAAGAGTTTACAATTATGAGTTTACAAAATAAACGCTCTATCGTACGTATATATGGTAAGAACGAAAGCTTCTCTCTCTTCCTCTTTGAATATAACTATAATGCTAAAAACACCTTATTACGTCTCATATAGGTACTTCAAATTACACAAAACACTCGCTATCTATCTTTCGCGGAAGCAAATCTTATTATCTTATGCTTAAATGCTCTTTAGCAAAAACAACGTGATTGCGTTTCCCACTTATTCCAATTTAGCTTAACGAAAATTCACTTTCGACGTTTTACAATAGTCAGAAATACCTTGACGGGTGGCAACTTGCCCAGCTAATGAACGTTAAGTTACTTTAGTTACAAGCTAAATTGAACTAAATGCAGACGCACAAACACCGCGACATATTATTTACAGCCAGCTCGCAATTTGACGATCTCGCAATTGACTGCGGCATTGCGCTTAAGGGTTAACTCGTAATAGCAGTACAGAACGATTTGTAGTGAAGCAATATACGAGTGTGGTCTTACATGAGGTTAGTGTCGATAATACTAGGCTCCATACCAGTTTACTGGTTCGATAATATAAAAAATCAGGCATTGTATCGCGCTTTCCTTTCTGCTGTCTAACTAATCAACTTGCTATTTTCTGTGCCGTTCATAAAGGAAATATAAATTCGTTTTACACTGATTTCCCTTGTTTACCGGCGGTTGCGGGCCAAACTAGGAGGTAAGAGTGGGCCAACCGCGGCGCGGGTCGTGCGTCGTAGATTCGATAAAGCTCGTCTCACAGTTGACAGAGACGGCGCGGCCTAACGAGCGGCGGGGTAGGGGCGAGGAGGGATGAAGAAGTGCGGTTCCGTGCATGTCTCTGCTGATTGACCCGAGTCACTGGGCAAACAACAACTAACGAGTCTGCCCCCGCGCCTCCAGGTACGGTAATTCGCTGGAATCGCTCCCGCGGCGACCGCCCGTCGACTTCGCTCGCGCGTCTTCGCTGATTGAGACTCCTTAACGAAATTAACGCTTCACGCAAACAACCGCCGCGTTTATCCGCCGCCTTTTGTCCCGATATGATGAATTGCGGTGCCGCCGTGCCCGCTACCCGCTACTCCCGCGCCGCAACACGTTGATGGTGTTCCATGCTGCTGATTACTGTGTACGCACAATATTAGCCGTCAAGGTGTTGTGCTTTCCAATTCGCGCTCGGGAAGGAGCGTACAATGTCGCGTAAACATGAAGCTTAATTTAAACTTTACAATGATTTATTACCTAATTCTCGCGTGTACGTATGTATGTGAAGCGTTTGTGCGAAGAACGATAGCCGAGTGATTAAGATTTCTGCCTTAAACTCTGCTGGCTTCCTGGTTTTATGTATGTTTTAAACAACTAAATGTAATTTACTTGACTACATGGAATATATCGTACAAAACCTGCATGTCTGAGAGTTTACCATAATAATCTCAAAGACGTATGAAGTCCGACCAGCAATTAACCAGGGTGGTGTACTAAAATTTTATCCTTAGTCATTCTGAGCGGAGTCCTGTGTTGAGTGGGCTGATTGCTTGTTCTCTAACAGTGTAAAACTGTAATAATTAAAAACAAATTTAATATTATTAGCAATAGAATTAGACCTACTATTACTTCGTCCACGTACGATATTATTATGATGGTATTTAAAATAACAATAAATTAACACTTTCGCATTAACACTTCCGCACTAGGATTCCCTGTGTCGCGAATGGGACACACAGAAGGCATCACAAACAACTAAGAATTGAGAGCAAACAGTAGTCTGCCAAACAAGTACCTACCCGGGGATCGAAACCGGGACTGACAACGCTACTCCAAATGTGCCAGGGGTCGTCAAGATATTCCGGAAGCTACCCTGACACAATTTTCGTCACAATACAATGCTGGAAATCTGTGACTCTGAATGAATGGAATAGGGATGCCCGCAGAGATTCGACGACGTCAATCGAAGCAAATCGTTTGATTGAACTAGCTCGCAATCAGAAACTCGTAGCACGTAGCGGGTCTACGTATGCGTACATTACGTCACTACGGCGGTCTATCAAATACAACTTTTTATTTTCCGACCAACGTTGTTGGTTGGTAATTGTGATTTCAATACAATAAAATACATATTAAAGTATAATTTATTTTTGCAACTGAAGTTTTAGTGTAGTTTGTGTTTCGCGTTATTGTGTATTTTTAGTAGTGAAATAGATAATAAATAAAGACTGAATAAATAGATTATTTTCAGTTGAAACTTTTTAACATGGTTAATATTTTAGTCTATAAATTCATAAATTTACTGACAAGGTTTAATGACGTTAATGCCAAGAAATTTAGCCACTGAAATTTACTACTACAATCGTATTAGGTACGTTACTAACATCGCTGTTATGAGTGCTTTTAACAGGATTATCATCAAAATACGGACATTTAAGACATATTTACATGTTCATATACCTAATTTTTAACAGGTAAAAATAGCAATAATTATTTTTCCCGTTTTCTCTATCAAAAACTAGGTACCTATACGAAAATTTTAATATGTCTTAAATGTCCGTAATTTTATTGTAAACAACTTCGAGCACATTTTTCAAAAGTCTACCTATACTTTTAAAATCGTTGAGAATGCACGGATGTGCGAGCGAGAGGAAATCGAAACTGTCAAACGTTCAGAAGAACACACAGTTAAGCAAATATTTATACGCTTCGCTTTTCGGCCGTAACCCGCTAAAATATAGCTCCTTTAAAGTTGGTTACGGAGCACGTCCACGAAGCCCTTAAAGGCGGTTCGTTAGGGCGCCGTCAATCAGGCAATTGCTGCTCAATCGGCAATCAGCGGCTAACGAGCCCGCAACCAACTTCTTATTCGCTCACTCATACATTCACACAGAGTGAAACATTTTTCAATAAACTGTTTAAATAGATCAGATTGTTTAGATGTTTGATACAAACATTTTTGTTGGAAAGTAAAACGAATTTATAATAGCTATTTCACTAGTTAATGATATGAAAATTGGTATGATGCTATAAACTTATTTGTACAATAATACTTATTAAATATTGATTTAATTTAATACCGTATTTATTTAATATGAAATTGAAAACCAAGCGTACTTTGAAGCGACTTATAACCTACGTTACATATAAATCAATAAAATATACAAAATAGCTTATTGTATCCTTAGGGGCGGTTCGTTAGGACGCCAGCAATCAGGCAATTGCTGCTCAATCGGCAATCAGCGGCTAACGAGCCCGCAACCAACTTCTTAATGTTGAATTTACCCACACATTTACAATGTAGTGTGATTGAAACTTTTGCTAAACGCAGTTTATACATTGTTGTCTTAAAACAAGGTACGTATGGCAAGGTTTGTAAGAAAAGAAAACTATTAAGTTTATATTAAACGAGGCTTTGTACGCGGCTCCGCCCGTGTAAAGTTTCCTTATGTATCCTACAGGAACATTGCATTTTTCTGGGAAAAAATTTGCATATGTCACTTTCCGGCTCATAAACAATGTATTTTGCAAAAAATCACGTCGATCCGTCCCTCTGATGTAGCTTGAGAGAAGGTCAAACCAACAAACACACTTTCACATTTATAGTAATAAAAAGGATAAGTATGCAAACTGATTCTTAATTATTTTTCAACGATTTAATAATTATGACTGATACAGGGTAGGTATCAAGACGGTCAACCCGTGTCGAAGAATTTCGGGTAAGATTAAATTTCATAGGTACTCAGTGCCTAGTCTGTATTTTTTATCCTGTGCACGCCACTGGCTTCAGCGGTAGTGAACCTGCCAGAAGGAGCCAGGACCGCTTAGATTCTCAGCCGAGGAAGACATTTATGTGACAGAAAAGTGTTTTTTCTTCGGTCTTAGCCATTATTAGTGATGTCTTGTATGTATGTGTATGTGATTTTTGGTTTACGTAGGTCTATCTTTGAAAGTATCAAAATATAAATTAGGTTTACAGTAGTAGGTAATAAAGGTTCAAACTACCGTGACATCATATATCTATGCTTATACTGGTAGCACATACACTGCTACCTACTTTAATCTCTGACTTACCTTACTTTTAATCACTAAAGCGCTTTATTGGTTCTGTAGGTCCATGTCAGGTAATTGCGATTCATTCCCTAAAGGACCCCCAGCCCCCAACCAACTTATTAAATTAATTTGCGTTATTTTTGTTTTTTTTATTACGAGGGACTGTTAGTTAGTCCTGTTAGTGCATATTAGTAATCTCAGTTTGTTACGTTAGTATTTGTTCTGTTCAAAGTTAGTCACAGGCGCGTTGCTATCCCTGAAGTCTGAGGTGGCGACTGAAGAGTAACTCTTGTGTAAGCTTTACCAGCACCTTTCCGACCGGAACACAATTGATATAAAAACAACTAATACACTATGGGTGTGGCGGGAGAACCACCACGGTCGAACTGTATACAGCTTCAACCTAAGTAAATGTTAAATAAATTTAAAAAATGAATACTTTATTATTCGATCACGAATAAATGTTTACGGTTGTCGATTACACAATTATGCCATAATTTCAATCACATTACACTAAATTAAGGCGTTACAAAATTGGATTGAAAAATGGAATACCCAAAGCCGTAGTACATTAAACTATTTGTTTCAGCTGAAACATTGCCTCAGCGGGGTAAATTTAACGACGGGCAGAACCCGTTCGCTATAAGGGGAGGTCTTTTATTACAATAGTAATATACTGCTCCTAAAGAAACCATCCATCAATTGTAATTATTTTGGCGCTGTCAAACATTAGTTTAACTCGAAATGTTTCGAAGTCGTCATGAAGGTGTTATTCACGCATGCTGTTTTCTTTGTAGTTTTGTTCAGTCCCTTTCGTTCCCTTTTTTAGAGAGCGTTGTCGAATTATCTGCAATATGCGTGTAGTTTAAATTTGGTTCTAATTTTTTTTTTTTATATTTATGGTTCAGACATGCAGTCTAAGCCGTTATTTTCTTCATTTATTCCTTTTTAATCTCAAAATGTAATAATTGAAGTGAGCACTATAGGCGAGCGAAATTTGTAAATTGAGAAACGCAAAGTCATTGCTTAGAACTAAACG
>DWLO01002930.1:0-11695 GCA_018245335.1 Dalla quadristriga | reverse complement strand
GATTATTCTCATAATTATTCCCTTTGACATTTTGTGCATAAAAAATAATGTAAAGTCACCTCATTTGCTAAAATCCATCCAGCTGATTAAGTTACACAGCGTGCGTGACAAAGAAATAGAAACATACAAATATTAGAAAAACATAAACCTCCTTACACAGTGGGGTTAAAAGAACACAGCCATATCCATTACATCTACGCTCAAACCCAAATTCAATTCACAAACACAACTACCAACCAATTTCAAAACGTTATAGAACAGATACCAACAAAAAAATTAAATACAAAACGACTGACCACGTGCCAACGCACCTATCTATACGTGGCTATATCTGTATAAGCTACATTTCCCGATAACCATATAACTCGATACAAACAACACGTATAACTGCACAAGTAGGTATGTATAGTACTATGTGGACTGTCCGTTCATTCATAAGAAGCAGTTCATTCATGCCGGTGCGAGGCCGATGAATGGGAGCGAGCGAGACAGAAAACCGCTAAGGTCGCGTTACATTGACAATAGCATCTTTTCGTATTCACACGAATCATCGGTTCGAATAGTGTTCTAAGAATCGCCGAACAATATTGTTTTGTTTTAAGACAATCGAATAGAATCGGTAGCGGGCTGCTTTGTTTCATTGAGTGGTCACTTTGAGTTTGATGGAGGATTAAGGATTACACTGTGGTATGAATAGGTACATAACTAATAATAAGCGTTTTTGTCACAGGTGTAGGTAGTCTCATCAATTCTGATGCCAATTACGACGCGCATTAATATAATAACCTCAATTTTACCCAACTAAGTACAGCAAATAAAATGCATTTTTTTTAAATTACCTTGATAGCATATTAGACTAAGATACAAAAAAATATTTTTTACATATAAGAAAGTTAACTAATTATGATTGGAGAAAATGTTCAATGCAATGTATCCACATTTTTCAAAGAGACTGCAGAATGGGAATTTCAAAAACAATATTGCATAAAAGTAATTGCGCTTAAACGTTTAATTATCAAACAATCTAGTGAAGATAAGTAAGCTTACCTCATTATTTGTATTTTTTTTTTAAACGTAGGAAAGTTAAACCCTAACTACGTAAAAATTAAAGGGACTATGAATCACAATTAAAAAAAAAATAAAAAAAGAACGATTGCCAACCAATAATTACAAGTTACCATATCAATAATAATAAGTACCAAACTCTTTACCATACTAACATTATTAACTAAGCTTTTTGACATTGTATTAAAAAGATATTTTATTTTTAAATTTCACTTTACTTAAATGTAACTTGAGCTTAACTCAGCGTCTTTCTGAACGTGGGTTTACACACCGGAGCAACAAGATTGTGTAAAAAAACATCGTCGGTAGGAACTGTAGGAAGTCAACCCGAGCGTGACCCAACAATCTTGATACTTGTAAGACTTATTTCTTGAGACATTTTATGACTATGGGGCAATTTTTTTTTAGTTTTAATCTAATTATTTAATTATAAATACATAGTAATGTATACGGGTATGATTGAGATAACTAAACTGTTTTTATTTAATTATATCAAACGCTTATAAAGTAGTTAAGGTTATGAATGTACTGTATGTCAAAATGCTAATTATTTAAATTTTTCTATATTAAATTAAATTTGGAACAATAAGAAAAAGTATGGTAATCACGAGTACCTACTTCATATAAACATCTAATTTCTACACGTCTTCAATATACTTTTAAGAGATAATCTAAAATATTCTTAATAAGATAGAACATCTATAAACTGGCACCTAATCAGTAAAGCCTTGATAACATCGACATTATATCTGACATTTGCATACATAAAATTTTAGTACTATAGCATTTTGTGAGATGTTTATTGTCTATGATTAGGTGTTTTGGCACTAAGTGCGTGGAATCCTTTAATTTATTGCTATTTCTGAATCGACAATGGAATGCTGTGGGTAGACGACCGTCAATTGTTAAGTATTTCTACATAATTCAACGATTACGATACAAATGCATTCTTTATATTTAGGCCTACGTAGTCTCCGACAGTTAGGTCTATCTGTTAGTATTTAGATAAGTGAACTATTGTGTTGTAATCAAAACACAAATGCAAAGAAATATCTCATTCTTATCGTTATAAAAATGATACTTCAGATGAACATAACAAAACTTATATACTTACAAAGTAGGTACTGTAAATTGGGGTTTACTTGCAAAACTTTAAGCATGCTTATGTGAAGCGAGGCTCCAATATCAAGCGAGTTGCGTCGCGGTCGGAGGTGGTTATACCAGGCGCGTAGGCTAAGCCGTACCTGCCTTGGCGCGCCCGCTGCCAGTCCGAGCTTGCCCGACACGCGCACCGCACCTCGCACGGAGACACCGAGCGACCGGCGACCCTTCCACGCCAACTGTCAAACCCAGTGTGACCGTAACCGACTGTGACCGTAGACATGCAAGTGCTAGCCACCTTCGTCGTCGCGTGCCTCCTCGCCAGAGTCCGAGGCGTCATCCGAACCCCGCTCGAGGCGTTCCGACCCTCCGGAGAAATCCACATCCGAAGACCGGACAAGCTACCCCTGCTGCCGCACAGGAGAACCACCGTCCAACCGAAGAGCGGGCTCAAAGTCCTATACCAAGTCGGTGTGAGTATTTAATCGAAATCGCGACACAAATATTAAGTAGATCACATAACCACCTTCGGCACGGCCAATTAATGTTGGCAATTATAAGGCCGATATGCAAGTGTATTACTAACTAAACGGCTTTTACTCAATATTGCCTTGGAGCGAACGGATGTTTAAGTTTGGCGTTGCCTTCTCCCGTTTCGGAGCTAACGTTTTATAGGGTCCGAAATAGGTAGGTGATCAAATGGTGCTATTAGTTTTCGGTACACAGCAAGGGGTGAAAGAGTTCGAGATCCTGTTTTCGTAATCCAAACCGTTAAAACGAGTTCTCGATATTTGCGGTTTTAACCCATATCGCGTGTTACATATATTATATACGCGTGAGTCGCTCGTGAAGATTTGGCGCGAAAGGTTAACGCATTGCCGTGACACACGGTTATGTTAAATTATCTGTTTTCAAAATAGAAAAACGTCCATCACAGGCAGTATAAACCCAAGTGATATGGTATTTTGGGTGGTTTATGGCGGTGGTTGAAATGCGGAGCTCTTAAGTCTTTGTCTTGTACTTAAATTACGAATGTCAACTGTCTATTAAGGCTAACTATTGAATATTCATTGTACATCGAATTATTCTGCAGCTAATAGCTGTGACAGATACTGTTTACTAATAAATATTTCGATTAAACATACGACCAGCGTTGGACACATTGCATATCTTATTGCGAGTACTGCGGGCGTCTGGGAGTCGTGACAACGGCTGTCACGAAGCATATGAATTCAAATAGTGCCTATTGATTTCTGCTTATTCCATTTGCAAATTTAATTCCATAATGTCAGCTTCACTGTAGTGCGTGTGAAAAATGGTTTGGTCCTCACATATTTGTCAATTAAAATAGAAGACTTCGTGGAGCGTTAACAATACTGACTGGCTAACGGTGGGTCCTGCGTTCGATTTTCGCATGGGTTAGAGTCTAACCGTAAGACATTTGTTTGTCAGATATAATAATATGTTCAGTCCCAGGTATTGGATATTTGTGACGTTTTCCGTATTTTCCGCAACATAGAGAATCCTTTTACGCAGCGGCAGTTTGAAAGTGTTATTTATTTTATTTAACAGCATTCAAAGCCAATTTTTTCAAGATAACCATTATTGTATCGGCTACTATTATAAGACTTCAAATACCAACAGTTCCACATAAAATTTAATAACCCACTGTTGATCCCAATCTGATCAAACTTAACAAGTTCCCAGTAAAACGCTAACACTCTTGGCTACGCGAGCTTTTTCCTCGAGCCTTTCAAGAAACATCTCGCATATGAATGACTAGTATGTTATACGTCATTTATAATAAGAATTAAAAGGATTCCTCGAAGGGACCCACCCGGCAATTAGATCAATTAGACATAAGTAGAACAAAATGCCGACACATGGTAGCCGTGACTAAATGTATCAGGAATTAAGAGATACAGTAGATACTAGAGCGCTCCTGAGCGTGCTAATTTGTACGAGTATTGTACTTTTGATGAAGGTCAAGGATTATCTTTACTATTTAAAGGGGAGAATAAGCCAGAGTTAATTAAGCACATAACTAATCGATTCTCATTGAAGACATAGAATTGCACAAATAATGTTACACGTTCACATTGTGTATACTTGCAATATTCTCTTAGCACAATCTGCCTACACGAGTATAGTTCTTGTAATTTTAATTTTACAAAGTATCATCCACTTTTATTGCCTCTTGGGAATTTTGAATATATTTTATTTTTTGTTATAATTGTTTTATTAAGTGCTTATAAATATAATCATACACTTAACATAATTATTTAAGGTACACTTATAACATGAATAATAAACATAAATTCAACTAAGTCTACTGAAAATAAATAATAGTATAAAATAAATTCATTATCACCTACGTTCTAAAATACGTTTTAAATGTTTGAATCATTATTTTAAATATTTTCTTTTGTATTGTTTTATAGAGTCCTATAAAATATATTAAGTTGCACTCAAAATTAAATTATTCTCCATTAAACTTTTTATAAACATCATAAAGTGCCTTGGACTTGGAAATTATACATTTTAAAACCTAAAAGATTTATGTAACTTTTGACCCTATAGGTTTAATGTCCTAAAATCGCCTTTTTATTGCTTGCCTAGGTTACTAAAGGACACTACGGGCATACTCGCGAGAAATGTAGTGTGTAATGTGTTAAGTATACTTAATTAAAATAGGTGCACTGATTTTGAACTTTAATCTTTCTATTGTGACGTTATTTTGCCGCTATAAACTGAGTAATTGGACCGCGTACCTAAACCCAAGTGGGACCACGTGTCAATCATCACAAAATTATTGTCAGTGGGACTTCGTAGTGGGACTACAAGTCATATGCAAGGGGGACCACGGACTTATTTGCTGGGACCACGAGTCATTCATCAAACTGGTAGTTAATAAAACTTTACCCGAACAATCTATTCCTCGATCCATAAGTACGATAGGAAAGGAATTTCGAAATCCCGTAAAATATTATGTTCTTTACAATATACAACACTCAAAGAGCTGAACGTTAGGATTGCTTCAACCGTGTAACCAATCGGTCGAAGTAGATCGTTATATCAGTTTTTTGCTCAATGAAATACAATAAGAATGTGCGTTATGTGTGTCACTGCATGACATAACGGTGACAGCAAATGCGTTAGAGATATATCGAATGTCTAAGCTCCAGGCTCGAAAAACGGGAAATTCAATACTTAAACTAGATATTCGTAACACATCCACGGAGGAAATCCGTTTAAAGAGTTGCCATTAATAGTTTGTTGCGACGAAATAATCGCAAGCGACACTGTAATCGTCAACAACAATTTCCTCTCGGCGATGGTGTATTATAATAATTACGTTTTGTAGGTTAATAAAAAAATAGAAAACAAGTTACGGATGTCTATTTTTGTTGGTCATATTTTAAAAACAACGTTAATCATATTATTAGGCCTAATTTTAAAGTCGATTCAAGAAGATAATCGTTCTAAGGCAGGTCCATAATTACTTGTTCGTCCGTAGTGGTAACAGGGTGTTGAGTGGTTGGCATTGAAAAATGAGCCTTCACATTTGGATTTAGGATTTAAATTGGGTGTTGGCATGAGGTTTTTTAAGGATGAAAATAAGAGATGGACGCTTTGCTCGGCTGCGTAGGCGCATGCGTAACACCGGTAGCGGCAGGTGTTCATTCACTCATTCTTATCTTGACAGCTTCGATGACTTACGGCTACAGCTCCGTCCCGGGCAGTGTGTGCTATTTCGTTGAAAAAAAAACCTTTTTTTATGTCACTGGCCTTAAGCTCATTCGTAACGGTCACCGTTCTTTTCGGTCGTACATCTCTTTATGGAATGGAATTTAAAAGATTTCTTGTCTTTTATTTATAATTCTTTTATGCGAGAGCTTAAATCTTGACAGATATGAGCGTGTTGTCAGCTCCTTTCATTGACTCTGTGTAAAAAGTTTAATGGATGTTTATGCGGGTAGGAATTAAATTCAACGTACCTTAAAGCCTTTTAACTTACTAAAAGTGTATACTTTATGACCTTTTATTCGTCGAATCACCCATTAAAGTTAATTTGATGGAACTAGGTAGAAATAGACGTCTACAAACTGTTGGATTAATAGAACTAGCTGGTACTAGACTATAATGGTGCTAAACATTTGCCATTCACGGCTATGAAGAATCCTTTCAATAGGATAATGGCTATGCAATTTGACCATTAAGATTTATTGTCTTTGGGGGAGCCGGCTGGATGAGTGACAGGCGTCGAAATAATACAGACCGGACTATAACCTACGGAACGCGATGTGGCAATGACCTGATTTTTATACGTGGATTTGTGTCAATTTAATCAAACTAGTTTTCTTTTAACATAAACATACGGTTGAACTAGTAATTTGAGGGTTTACGGTTTAACATTAAAGATAAAACTAAAACTTTGATATAATTCAAACTTTTATCTTGTTTATTTTAATTAATCTTTGTTGAGAACTAATTAAGAGGGCTATTATATTTCGCATCTGTCTCGCTCGCACTTTCTAACATTTTCAACGATTGTAAAAGTCTAGGCAGACGTTTGTAAAATGTATTTCGATATCATTGTAGAAAATAAAATTACGGACATTTAAGACATTATTTAATTTTCATATAACGTTGTTTTTGATAAAGAAAAAAGACGAAAACCATTATTTCCATTTTTTTCTATGAAAAATAAGTATATGTTAAACAAAACATGTCTTAAACATGGTATAAGATTGAGGATCCACCAATCCCCATCCACTTCATACTTCAGCTTTTGAGTCCATTGCTGGACTTAGGCCTCCGGTAGTTAGTCCCACCCCGAGCCTCTGAAAATGCAATTTTTTTCGTCACGTGTGGGGCAAAATTCCTAAACATATACAAACCAACATCTTTAGTCAAAATCAGTTTTGACTGTTTTTGCATTCAAACTACTTTTGACCGGTTAAGAGTTTCGACTGTGACATATGTATTTTATTATAAGATATAAGCACAAAAATATCAAGATATCGAAGCTCTGATATCCGCATTACGACAGGATCGGTAACTGGTATATCATCTGATCATCAATCACTATTAAATTGTTATCAACCGACCTCGGGCCGCCATTTCCATCGGACCAAATATTGGATTATCCGATACATGTGAAAACAACAAATATATTGCAAAAGTATTACAGCAAATGCATTGATAATTTCACTGGGGGCGACTTCCCCGTTGTCAGAGAGATTTAACGATATCAATTTTGCTTTAAATCGGCAAAATGATTTTACGGTTGTCTCTTTTAAACATAAAAGTTTTCCCCTTTCCCTGTTATTAAATAATGCAATAGAATACAAATATACAAAAGATAACCCTAATGTTACTAAAATAGTAACGGCGATGACCAAAAGGCAGTCTCATCGCTGCAGTAGCGATTTCTTCCAGACAACCTTTGGGTAGAAGACACAGTAATTTAAAGAAGGTTCATATAAAATGTTGCATGACATAATAACATTTTCTTTTGAAAGGGTTCCTAGTAGCGCAGCGGTGTAACAGAATATGTACTTATCCGTTGACTTTTCGATTGGACGTGTTTGTCCGAAGTGCTATCTAACCGTAGCTTTGCCACCATGGATGCTGGTTTTCGGTGCGCCCCATATTGTAACTCGTGAGCACAACCGATTCGACGTGTTCCTACGAAACCATCATCAACAACCCATCACCAGCCTGATCACGAATCTCCTCGAAGAATAAGCAGGGTTAAGCGATAGTCCACCACGCTGGCCAAGTGTGGATTGGCAGGTTTCACATGCCTTTAAGAACATTGAAGAACTTATCTCAGTACATCTGACGAAGTAACTGACAGTTAACAGAGCTATTCGAGGTTTGTCATAGCGTCAGTGGCAGTTGGGACTACATTCTCGTTTGCTATTCTAAAAATTAACCTTGCACGATGTTTTCGTTCACCGTTAAAGTCACTGACTCTTACGTTACTTAGAAAAGTCATAGGTGCCTGGGATTCTCGAGCCCTGGACCTCCCGAGTCAGAGTCATAACCGCACGGCTATCACCGCTTCTACGAATGACTATCTAAATATCCGTAGCAGTAAAGCGAGAGCAAATATCCGAGAGGAAGGCGCAGCCGCGGGCGGAAACAAACGGACGGTCCGCTCCGACGTTCGGACGGACGCGTGTAACGGGAGTGTGTATTGCAGGAAATTGTACGAATACTCCGATAAATAACATTATTACTAAACAAAGAGGTAACGCGCAGTAGCTGACTTCACCTGCAGCACTATTAGGAGTTGCCACTTTAAGCGACGCTCGTGGTAATGTCAAAATCGGAGCCTGGCTGTAGAAAACGACAGAGCTATTGTCAAAAGTGTAACTCATAATACCGAATTTGTATGAAAATATGCCACGCTGCACACCACGCTACTCCTCACGTAAGCGTTAAGCTGCGGGAACTAGTGGGTTTAGTTATGTGAAGTAGTAGTTGTTGTGTTTAGGGGTTCCCTAAGTTGGTATATGAACCCAACATATCTCTTCCTTCCACAAAAAACAAATTACCTACAACTAAACTATAAGATGCTCACTAGAGTCAAATAAAGATGAGTATAGTAAACGGGCAGCAGCAGTGACAAACTTCGAATAAGACTGTACCCGGTGGTTAGTATTCGTTACTTATGGGACTTTGGGACTGTTAGTGTGAGTTAGTCCTGTTAGTAGCTCTCTATATCTAAACTTCTAAACAAAAACATCGATTGACATCTGTTACTAATCTTACTACTTACTGATACTTTAAATGTGAAAATTAGTTAGTTTGTTTGATACACCTTCACGACTAAACCATACAAACGATCTTCATAGAATTTGGTAGAGAGATAGTTTCAGTCACGGACAAAGTTATAGGATATTTTAAAACTTGAATATTGATCCAAAATTTAACGCGGAGGAAGTCGCGGGCAGCAGCTAGGATATCATAAACAAAGTAAGATATCATACCTAATTGCGTTTTTTCATTGAATTCCAATTATTGGGGGAAACGTAATGAGCTAACGCTTCTCCACGGACGAATGCTGAACTAGCGTGACTCGGGGACACGACTTGACACGAGTCAACAAAGAAAAGTGAACGTAAAAAGCGACCTCGGGCGAGTGGGATCCTCGAGTCAATAACGTAAAGGCGTGGGCACATTGGCGGGACTGACGGTTTATTTAGTGCCAGTTTGAATGTCCAACCTTGTAGTAACGTGATGCGTACCAACGAGTAAGCGTTCGTAGCCCCGCGGCTTGTGGAAGTCGTAACTTATCGTCAAAGTTAAGCAACCACGTGCGAGATTAGGATCTACGATGGGTGATCGGATACTCGAGTCAACAACGTAAAGGCGTCGGCACATTGGTGGGACTGACGGTTTATTTAGTACCAGTTTGAGTGTCCAACCTTATAGTAACGTGAACGTACCAACGAGTCAACCGTTAGTAGTCCCGCTGCTTGTGGAAGTCGTAACTGATCGTCAAAGTTGAGAAACCACGTGCGCTATTTGGATCTACGATGGGTGATCGGATACTCGAGTCAACAACGTGGGCAATTTAAAATAACGTAAGGCAAACGGTCATGGTTGTAATCATTGTTAACTGACGTTAAGTCGGAGGCCTTCGGGCGGGTTAAGAACTTTCGACGAAGCCCTCCGCTAATTGGCACTGGAACAGCAGCGTAGTGGAATAAGTCCCGTCGCAGTTGGCCGCGAATGTGCTACAGCCATTCCTATAATATATTTTATCACTGTCTCTGTGTATTGAGGTAGGTTGACCCATTATTCTGTAGGCTTTGTTGGCTGGGCTTAGAGAACAGTGTCGTTGATCATGTCAAATATTATGTGTTTAAGGGTTAAGGATAGTGCTCTGTGTGAGTGACCTTGCTTGTTAAGCGAAGGTTTTCGGGGTCGGCCGGTACGGAAATAAGTTCTATTTTAGGTCTCGCTTGGCTCGGAATTTGACGATTTGCTGTAGCTATAGGTACGTTCTTACCACGCGACACTAGGATTCTGGACCGTGGGTGTATGATTGTAATCCTTTTTGAAATATTATGAACGTTTCTTTTCCAATTTCATTAGTCACATTAGCGGCGACTGCGTGTGATGCTTTTTTCACTATATCACCCAGATGAATCCTGGATGTCATTTCGCTTCATTTCCATAGATATAGTTCCATTCTCGTCCATTTGTCCGCTGCTACTACTATTAAATTGATATTGATATTGATTGATAGCGGTGTTTTATCCTTTTGGAAAACATATAATAATATTACGAGAATGCGAACACTAACTCGGCTAGCGAAGTGAACTATGGCTTTGACTGTGTTCTTATTAAAACGAGACCTGTGCTTAGTAGAAGGGGGTTAAAAGCTAAAAGAAAGCACTAACACTTTGAAAATACATTACGAAAACATAATATGCCTGTTCCTTAGCCCTTTATAAAAAAATATGAGTATAGATATCATTTAGTTCAGTGCGAAATGTATCACATTACAAATGGCTGCGATTAAGATATTCACTTCTCCATATAATATTGAATGAATGAATGAACGAAACAGGTTAGTATAAGCGCCAGTACAGAAACTGGTATATTGTGTCATAGAATATTTATAATGAGCTGTAACAGAAATCGTTTTTCTGCGAGTAGTAGGTACTCACCTACTCATGATATTGTTCACTTTATTAATGGTGGTATGACAAGCGGTACTTTTAATAGTTTTACGCAATGTCTCATGTTGTATGTAGTAAGTAGTCAGTGGTAAGACCATTTCTAAATGCAGGACAATATTTACGTCAATTTTGTATATTTTAATGTTATAGTGCCGTGATCATCAACAATTACAACTGCAAATTACTGAGTTGTGCATACCGTGATAGAAACGCAATTTTAAAACAGAATAGGTATAGCTTAAAATCAGTATTTTTTTAGAATTGGCATCAATTTATTATAAAACCTGTAAGTGAATATGTAACAACAGATTAACAATAGCCGTGTATCATATATGATTCACGGGACGGGAAGCCTGTTTGTTTTTCGTGAAACAATTTAAGCTCCACTCGACTGTTTAACTGAATAAAATTTTAATCGGACTGTATGCACGTAGCGTTATATAATAAAGAGAGGAAAAAAAGAAAAAAAGCGCAAAACCGAACAGCACCCGAACCGGAGGCTGCACCTGCGTTACGCGACAAAAAACATAAATACAATCCGAGGTTTTTCATTCCTCACAACCGACAAAAAACCGCCAAGTGCGAGTCGGGACCGCTGCCTAGTGTTCGGGACGCTAACAAACTTACTGTTACCATAGTCTAAAAACTAAGTATGCACTGTGCTGTTACTGTATGATTCAAATAATCAATACAATACAATACAAATATTCTTTATTGTGCACCAAAAAAAAGAGAAATACAATAAAAAAATAAACTAATAGCTAATTTACACAAAAGGCGGTTTTATCGCTAGGCAGCGATCGCTTCCAGACAACCTTTGGGTTGAA
>DWLO01002929.1:0-11696 GCA_018245335.1 Dalla quadristriga | reverse complement strand
TAATTTAAAAAGTTGGACGGGCCGGGTGTCCGTGTGCAGGCGCGGGCACGGGTTGAAAAAACAGTTAACTGTAAAAAACTATTTATGACAGAGACCATTATCGTCCAATAAATCAGCTGCCCGCTCTTCTGTTTTCGATAATGATTCTATTATTATGGAAAAGCGTTATGTAACTGTAACATTTTTTTCCTTACAGATGAAAATGTATGGAATCGACTTCACGTGAAAATTGCATATTGCATATTAAAAAAATTGCATTGGTGATTTATTGATTTAATGTTACACTTAAAACGAGTTAATCATTTAATTTACGTTACTAAATCGATCGTAACGACAATTATTTTTGTAGGTCAGTTTTAAATATTTCTAGAATACGTTTTAGACTAGTATTGTTAATCTGGACTGGTAGTCCTGTTAGTTAGTACTGTTAGTCAGTTAGTCCGTAGTAGTAGTTAGTAGTTAGTTACATTAATTAACAATTTACAACATACATAATTATACAAAAAGATAATGATATAAGGTAAAAACAAAAAAAAGGTCGAAAGGAAAATTTACACGAAATCAGCATTTCATATTACGCTATGACGAAACACACAGGAGAGGAAAAGGAAGCAAATGGAAAGAAATCCAGAAACAGAATGTAAAAATATTTGTTAAAGTTGAAGGATAGTGAGATTAATGAGCATCTTTGAGTATTATTAAATTGTAAAATTGGAAGAACATTAAGAGCAGCGCCGACTCCATACAATGCAGCCCTGTGGGTTTTTATGCGTGACGGGCGGCCAGCACCCACCGTACGGGTTACAAATCGTGGGGTGAAAGGGGTAGTTTTTTCTAATCGACTTTTCTAACAGTAATAAACGATATTTATCTTTCTTAATTATAGTTTCACTCCGTTATTTGGTAGCTTTGTTCATGTTTTCCTACGGCTGCTTGTATTATTAACGTATTACGTACGTTTGTCGCCGGGGCCTCACCTTTATTTGGTTGATACGGGAGAATTACTTTTTTGGATACCTCTGTACGAAATTTCTACGCCTAAGTATATAGTGAGCCTTATTTACATACATTAAGCCCCGGTTTACAAAAGTCCTATTTTTAATAAAATTATTTAGTGTTATACCTTATTGAAATTAATGTTTTTTTTGTACCCATTCCGTATGAATTTGTTACTTTACAATGTTACTTAACAATGACTTTGTTACTTTATGAATACAAAACTGCAGAACTCGATTTTACTTATACCTACTTCTTTAAACATAATGATTTAACTGAGTGCAAGAAGAGAATTGTTATATACACTTAATAATTTATTGATTTCAACTAAAGCAATAAAACTACGCAACAGCTCGTTTATTCTGTGAATACGACTGTTTTATTATCAGATAGAGCTCTACTTGAGCAGACTTGGTCAACTCGAATTAGAGACATAATACTTCTGGCTACAGAATTTCTTTTGGAAATGTCGGTCATCAATAACTTATAGATGACTCTTACAAACTATACAGTAGATTGGTACAAAATTGGAGAATATACGAAAGTAGATAAATCTGAGAACTCCAAAATTCTCATAACAATTTCTAGATGAATACAAGTGCAACTTTAAAGTAGGCCTAAAACCACATAATTTTTGCATAATTTTTGTTTAATCTATGCTTTGGATGAGATCGGAAATCAATTTTATCCGTTTCGTAGCATGATTGAGTTTAGTAAAATTTTAAAATGAAAAATGAGGGCAGTGATCCCGCGTGGCGCATGCGTAATATCAACCCTTTTTTACCCTTTCGCCTCCCTGAGGATTTTTTATAAGCACTTTTTAAAGGGTTGTGTGTACAGGGGTACCTGCCATGGCTCGATGCAAAGGGTTGTGTTTTTTCACAATGGTCCGACACGCTTTTTATACTCATGCTGTTTTTCTCTATGGACCGACGAGGAGAACTATACAAAGTGCATTGAACTCTAAATCGACGCATCAGCTGATGCCATAATAGTGCACTTGTGGCACTTAATACTATGGATTTTTGTAGTTCAAGGTCGCTGTTCATTGTTGGCATTGATTTATAGACAGTTACTTAACCATTTTTGTACCTATGCTCAGATGGATAAAGTGATTGTTCTGTTACACACATAACTGCGTAATTATTGCTTCTATAGATTTATTTATTTATTTAGCTCGGAGGAGGCTTCTATTAATGCTTGGGTACATTTATTCGTTGGTATAAATTATGATCCGATCGTTAAGGCAACTGATAACACAAAAGCATACAAGATAAATTTACGCAAAAATAACAATGACTAAGTAAGCGTTGATCAGAATTTTGCTCTGCGCAACTGCTCTGTACAGGCATCAATAGAGTTAACAGCTAGCACCGGATGGTGTCACCTTTCGGCGCAACACCCGTTCATTTTTTGGCAATTGAAGTAAAAAATCAAACAGTTTGCAATAGCGGCGCCGCTATGCCAGTAACCCACATTCAACAAGGTGTTAAAAGATCGAGTTGCAAGTTTGCAAGCACAAAACGGGCGCTGCACATGCACATTGATTCTCTCAGTCCTTCGTTGAACTCTTTTACGAAAAAATTGCCCTATAGCCTTCTTAACGCAAAGCTTTAACCTTTTTATAAGGCTTTTTTCTTAAGCATCAAAAGATATGTGGCATCGTTTAAGTGAAGATTACACTGAATAACTTATCTAAGATATAATATAAGATATCATTACTCAATCTAAGATTCGATTAGCCAATATCTAGTTCGTACAACTTAACCTTATATATCCTGCTATATTTCATGGCGTATTTGAGGTTACTACCAACGGTTAATTTCCGTAACATTAATAATTGACACAAATTTAATGCAAATGGAAGATGATAATATAAACGATATAATGTATGTTAAGTACATACACTTTTATGCCAACTACTAGGTATTATACCAATCCACTTCCCTAAAATATTTCTCTTAAACTCGCTCTCGAAGATTTGAGGCCAGCCTGGATCTAATTTCGCGAAGATAGAGTTTCAACGATGAAAGAGACGCTTCTACGAGTTCTTTTTAATTATAATCTGTTTTTGGCAAAACAGGGCGAGGCTCAGGTGACTCTATTATATTTCGGGTTTCACCTGGTTCTAGGAAGTGATGTAAGTAAATGGGGATTTGTATACACGGATAGATAAGAATCATAGTCACCTTCCTTACGCGTAGGTACCTATTTGGCATTACCTAATATATTGGAAACCCACATGATAGTTTTTTTCGTATTGTGCTGCTATCGGAGAAATAAACTAACTGTTGGACATATTTCAAATTTATCGACAAGTAAGTGAGTTTGTTGGTTAAAATTACACTAATTGTGATTAAGCCGCGTCATATTTTCTGTTAACGAGGCTCGTTTATCGATATGAAATAATGGTAATCGCAATCGATTATTGAAGTGAATTGAATTGAATAAAAACATCTTCTTTGGTACGAGGTAGTTTACCACCCAATTTCGAATAAGCTCAGTTAAAATTGGCATAATAATATGTGATTGTAGAGGTAATCATAAAATTCGAAAACGATGCTTTAACGCCTAAATACAACGATTCACGAAATCAGCTGGTAATATTGTAACTGCGAAAGTGTGTTTGTAGGTTTGTATCTCTTTCACACAGCAACGTTGAAATGTATGTGTTGAAAAATAACAGAGCTCTTAAGGTTTACTACTTCAAGATCAGTGTTCGTAGGTGCTGTTGATACATTGTTACAGCCATGCATTACACCTGCAGTCGCTTTCAGTTTGTGTTTATAGGTGGTGCGTGGTTACAATTAAGTTACAGTTAAAAATGTACTCTCATTGAGACGGTCACGGAATGTAATTGAAAATATATTCCATTAAAGCCAGCATTGTCAAAAAATTATAGGTCAAGTAAAATTATAATATTGATCAACTTGTTAATTTCTCAATCCTACCGCTATCAAGGATACTAGCAAAGACGCTTACCGAACAAAGGCTGGCAAAAATGTGAAACGAAAAAATATCTCATTGTGACCGTTAAAAATAAAGAAAACTGGCCATTATTTACAATAAACGGGCGGCCGAACACTTTGTTCGTATTATGAAAACATTGAATAAAGGACATTACAAACGGATTAAATGCAAACAATACCAGTAGCCACCGTGTTGTTACATTAAACAACTGATGCAAAGCGGACGCAAACAAACTTCTTTGAGACTCCTTTCGGCAACATCGCACAGAGACAGAATATATATACGATTTCAGTGTCCATTAAAGCATTGTTGGACGCTCAAATGTTCGGTAAACGGTAGTGATACTCGGAGGATTAAAGGATTAGTAAACAACTTTGCGCGAAACTCTTTTCTTACACTTCCATTTTCTGCGAATGGATAGCATACAAAAATTTAATCATCATGTTGTAATTGTAAATAAAATTTTAATTCATATTTGACTACATTTGTTTTCATATTTAAAGAAATATATATAGTTACAAAAGTTATTTAGTGAAGTGATTGTGGCAGAACTTATGACCCGTCTAGGTAGTACTAGTATATACTATATTATTACTCTATTTACTTTTTATATACTATCAATATCTAAAATCGTTATTTTGACCATGAATCAAAGTGAAATGACTTGCCGTTTATCTATAAAGCAATCCAAAGTTACATTTCGATATGAATATACACTGAATTGCAACAAGTTCCATGCGTTATTAATGACATTGTGCGTCTTCATTCCTTTGTGTGTGGAGAATTAAATACACTACGTTATAGGGAAGTTTAATTGTGACCAATAGAAGTTTTGAAAAGGTAATATTTGGCGTAAAAATCAATAATCAGACGGCATCGTGACAATGGATGGCGGTTAACCGAATTCACTATCAAAATAAAGGTCCCTGCGTGACGCGGCGCGGGTGGATTTTTTATTACGTTACTTCAGACTGAAGTGTCGGGACAACCGTGCTATCGACACACTAACGCGCTTACATAGACACGGCATGGTAGGCGGAAATCTCTATATATAATAAAATAGTAGCGAAGTTATAATATATAAATACCAAATACGATTCCAAAGAAGAATAATAATTATAATAATATCCAGAGTCCCGACTCCATCAGAGTTGAATGCTACGAGTACATGCATGACATGCTAAGTTACAATAAAGTAACTCAGTAATTTTAAACGTGTATAAATGTACGCAAAGATGTATGATGTATGGATGTATGATGTATGGATGTATGAACAAAAATTGACCTACATTTCTGCACACTGAACTCTCGTTATATAAATAAAGAACACGGTGACAAAAAGGGTAAGCAGAGCGCATAATTGATTGTTACATATGATCAAGTTCGTTTCTTACGGCCGCACACGTGCAACGCACGGCCCGTCTATCACAATGCGTGTCCAATGCATTCACGTGTATTTGCTTACCCGAGGACTATTGACGCGAACTCAAGTTTTTGCGTCATTTACCTAAAATCGTCTTTACAAAGTCTTATAGTGTAGCTTTGTGCCCTTCCTTAAGCTTTTATTCATAGCAATCAGTTATAGCTATCACTTGTAAGACCTATCAACCCGGTCCTGTCTCCTCTTAGAACCGTGGAAGTTAGGAACCGTGGAGGCATTTGCACCCATTGACCTTAGTCTACTCTCTCGAAAAAATACTCTTCGGAATGATTGTTATAAAGAAATATTCTGTATTAGTGGGAAAAAATAGGAAATTTGAGAAGTGTTTTGTGACCCGTGACTTAACTTGTAACGTAGAAGATGAATTAAATCATAGTTTATGTTGTCTATTTAGTAATTTGTACTTAATTGTTGTCAGTGATGGACATACATGTTCAAACGAAACCCAAGGAATGATTATATCACAATGACTCTATAGTGTAGGTAATTGGTACCTGCTTATTACATAGAATAACCAAACTAGTAGATTGCTCTGATGAATTTATGGATCTGTGGAAAGGTCAAACCTTTTCTCAACATCGGCAAAAAGATGTCAGTTTTATGTCATTAGTTCGAAAAAGCTGTTTCCCGTTGCGTCTTCCGGTATGCAGAAGTTGTTGGCGAAGCGAACTTAGCTCTGTGTAGATTTATAGATACCGGATACACCACATTGATGCGAAACTTGCATTAGGGGTTATAGAAATTTTAAGCTACTTATGCATCTATATTATTTTTGTAAAAGAATATGCTGTGTATTACAAAGCATTTAAATCAAGAAATCGCTTTTTAGGTAAGTTTTGAAAAGCCCTTTCATCGCGCCTCGATGAAGGATTAATGCAATGTGTGAGTTTAAGATGTTTTCAGCCTCCTCCTTATATCCATACTTAATATCATAAATGTGAGTGTGTATGTTGTGTGTGATTTTTTGCATAGAGAGGGTTCAAGCGCTCTGGCCCATATTATGACATACTTATATAACATACTTTTTGTCCCGGAAAATGTACGGTAAGTACCTGTGAAATAGATAAGGGAAATTTACGCGGGCAGAGCTGCGCGCAATCATATATAGTTAATTTAATTTCAACTTTATTTGTTCCTTTGTATAATTTTATGATAATCGAAGAAATTACAGCTTATTATGGGTTAAGTTTAGGGCGTAATCTTCAATTTTGCAAGATAATGCAGAAGCAACGTCTGACACCTGTCGCGAGGGCCGTGCCCACGACGCATCCCCTTAATCAATAGCCCGTGCCGTTTCCGGCACCATACACAAAAACAAATGAATGCTAACTTATAGTAAAAAATAACAAAGACGAAAGTGTTCCGAGACGCAGATTATGAGCACGTTCATTTATTAATTTATACGTAGCATCGCGGTAAAAAACCTCTACCCCACTCATATGTATAACGCGGCAAGTGCGAGCCGGATTGAACTTCGCACAGTGTGGGGTTCCGTAAACGGAATTCTTAATTTTTTTCTCATACCCATTATTTTTTAATGATACCATTGAAATACCTAAAACTAATCACGTAAATTCACTGACAAAATGGATCTTCAAATGTGATCGCTATAGGAGTGTTACAGTTATTATGACTGTTAAGTTTATAGTATCGTTTATAGTTCCTATTCTATGTAGAGTTATGTAATAGTTCTTTCTTACTTGATTTTTTGAAATTTAAATCACAATTTTCGTCTTTGGACTACGCATAATATATTAGGTATGTGTGACTTTTATGACGTTTAGAAGTTAGACAAACGAACCAAAGGACTTGCTTTAGTTATTGTTCTGAGCAAAGGAAGAACGACGATGAGATTACATGACAAGGGTCATTCATCGCATTCGCAACTGTCGACAGGCAAAAGACGTGGGGTCTGTGGGTCTCTAGGTTTCTCTAGGACAACGATGGTACAAGAAATAGTGACCCTCGGGTTCGGAACCCTAAAAACGTAGCGCGCGTCGCTCAAAAGGGAAAGGGTGTCTCGGTCGACTCGCGTGCTGCACTTCGTTTTTTAACTGTTCTCTGTGGTTTGTTTTTTCGGGTGCGTTTCTGTTTTTTAACAACACAATACTTTTGTTAAGAAATATTTTTTAAGAGCGCCATATTGACGCGCGAGCTGCTGACGGGCGGAGGCGCGAGCGCTCGTGTTTTTGTAAGAATCTTATTTTTAAATCTCTTGGCTCCGGGCGAATGGGAGAAAGGAACCCCTTTTCAGTATTTAGTCACGGAGTCGAATGGGGAGGAAAGATGCTTATTTTTTATGTTCATGCTTTACTCTAATTATCTGAATCCGCAACAGACGCTGCTGTGTAGTGCTTTATCAATCCAGATGGCACAACCGCGTTTTCAACACTTTTACTAATCTGACAGTTAAATTAATGATACGGTATGTAATATGATCGATGCATGACCCGTCCACCTACCAGCTCACCCACTGGTGGGTGGACATCATGTATGTATGTTATCTTATGGTGGTTTAATGAATTATGAAGTGAATCTGGTGCTTATATTAAGTGCTTAATTGTGCGTATGACGTAGAGGATTTTGCATAATCGTAACTTCTGATAAGAGGCCTTTGAAAAACAATGATAGCTATAAAACAACATCAATAATGTTGAGAATTCGTAAGTGCGCTATAAAACATGAGCCATGAAAATGCTATTAAATATTAAAAGTGGAGAAACGGAGAGCTTAACAAGAAATAAAACATCGTTATAAGAGGCAAGGAGACGACGAAGTCGCCCCCGGCCGGGCCAGCTATCGGCGCGCCTCAGTTAATGCCTACTTATACCTTATTATATAGCGGAGTTTGCGTTGAGGAACAAAATTAATTGGTTAAAACTCCTCTCGGTATCCAGGGCGGGCCTCCCCCTCCGACTCCCTCTTAATTCCGTCCTCCCCCGGCGCTCCCGCACCCCGCGAGCTCCTTTGAACGCAACCTACCTAAAGAAAAAACAGAAAAGTATGAAGTTCCATACCAGTGCGTTGTAACTTAATTAATGAATAATATTTTATTGGAAAAAAATTACAACGTATTGGTAGCTGATGGGCAAGTTACTGCAAATTGTTAAGTAACAATAAACGTTCACAACGATTTCTATTTAATACAAAAGTATATCCAAAATGCAGCTATTTATTGAATCCTGCAAGCCTTTTGGTAAATGATTCCTTGCATTAAAACTGTTAATTTTTGATCTGCGTACATTAAAATACTTAATGTTATTTATTTTATCACTAATAAATTATTTATTCATTTAACTAACGGTTTATGCACCATCATTATAAGAACAATTTTTACAAAGGTTATACTTAATATTTTTAGAAATTTCTTCCAGCAGTCCTGCGAGTTGGTGGGGCATGGTAACCGAAAGGTAGATTTAACGTGCACACACAAAATATAAAGACATACAATACTTATAAAACTTTATTTCATATATTAAATCCATCGTATACCTATAATATAATACAGTATATGTATAATACAGCATATAGAGTACACCGCGCCTCCGCCATCTACATCTGATTACTTTAATCCATACCCCGAGTTTGAGGTCGAACGAACTATCATCTCGTATTAAGAATATAATACTAACATAGAAGTGATGTATTTTCACTGATACTAATTACTGATTACTGATAGTGATATAACTTTAAATAAAAGTTCATAGTTCATTAGTTTTACTACTGAAATTTAAGTAATTTATTTCTTAAGTAAATTTAATAATACTTTATAGGTACATACCTACATTTGTAGGGAAATTTGCGTAGATTAAGTTCATATTTTTTTCAAAAGGGTAACAACTGCTACACAATGTGTACAAGTAATAAACGGTATGAATATAATAATGAAATATAAATAAACAACGGAATAGATCGAAAAGATTACTTGTAAGATTTAAATAATATTAATAAACACCTTATTAATTTGTTTTAGTAGAGCATATTCTATACCTAGTAATTGTGTTTTTTTATTACTCTCATATAAATAAACATTACAGGCTTAACCTACCCAATGCGTTTACCTAATGTGTAAAACATATTTAGTAATTAAGTACCAATCTATTAATTTGTCTTGTTTCTTGAAACTGTCTAGGAATGTGACTAAGTATTTATCGTAGAAAGGTAGTAAATAACTTTTGTGCCTTTAATTGACTAGTAATAAATTGATACATAATAAAGAAATATTTTAAACATAATTGACATGCTTACAGAGAGATTTATTCAAAATAATCAGAAGAGTAAAATAACAAGTTGCGTGAACTTACTTCCAAAAAGAAAAAAAAAAATAAAAGATTTTCGAGTTGCAACGCATTTCGCGTGTGTACGTAACGAAGGGCGAAAGCAAAGGGTAGGTCGGGCGGCAGCGGGGCACGGGGCTCGTTGCCACTTCTCCAAATATATTATAATTCGCCCGCTCTCGTCCTTTCACGGATCCTTCGCGACTACTGTTTTAAATACACCAAATCTAGGCTTAGACTTTTAAAAATACTCACAGGCAGAAACTGCAGTATTTATCGTGAATTTATTATCCTTGTAAAATTGAGTTTTACTTGTTGTATGACAACAGTTGTGCCATATATCTACAAAAAATATAAACACATAATATGGATACAAATATATAAAATATATAAATAATATAATTAATTAATAATACCTACCATTGTTCGTTAATTTATTATGAACTTAATATGTGCAAATGAAAACTAAAGTGTTTTGGATTTAGTTATTCCTAATCAAAATTACTTTTGGTACCTACTTCCGTACCAGGAGAATTAAAATCGAACCCTATGTGGAATCGGAACTCTGTCAGCAGGTTTGTATCTGTTTTTTGTTTGGTGGTTACTTACTGGCTTACTACCAGGTTCGCTGCTAACAATGCAATTGAATGTCAAAATGTCTTTTAAATATTTTTAGACAAATTTTATTCATAGTTGTATCCAGTTGTACCTAACATCAAGAAACTGAAATATGTAGTTTGTTTGTGGATACCCCAGAGCGCACTAAGAAAATAATATAACACAAGTTTTAAATTAGCATTTTATCGGAAATACTTTTAGTACCTAGCACTACGTTTCTAGTGATCCTACTAACTACCACTAGCTAGTTCCAAGTTGCAAGTTGCGAAGTAAAGTCACTCAATGCAATCCTTGCAGGAAGAACGAGAAAGAACGAACATTACTATTCACAAACCAGACGATAAAGTTTAATAAATAGTTATAAGACGTCCAAGAATCTATCATAAAATATGATCAGTAAAATATCTTCACCCTATCATCCAGGGAAATAATAAGTGCCTACTTGAGCTCAAGTACTTAAGTAATAAGTGAACTTAAGTAATAAGAACTTGTGCTCATAATATAATAGTCCACTGCCGATCCAAAGGCATCTCCCACAAATAGGATAATCACCACGCTGGACAGCTGGAGGCGGGTTGGTTATCGCAGTAGATGGTAGTTGCTGCACAGAGGACGCTGCTCGTTCTCCTTTAATCGCCTCGTTGTTCAGCAAAACGCTGCCCAATCTGTCGTCGTATTTGTCGTTACAATATGTTTTCGTTACATTTAAACATGCTATCTACATATATGTATAAATAACCAAAGACAGAATAGTTTTATCTCCTCTGTTTGTCAACCGATTTCCTTCTTTTTTTGTTTGGTAGCTATTGACGAGCTTTAGGGCAAATAATACATTTTTTTTACGAATCATCAAATATTTTCAATAATTATTATGGTCGAATTTCGAACACTAAAGTAAATATGTTTATTAAGAGCTGTTACACTTTGTTTTTTTTCCGCCTTTAAAAGACATTAACTGAAGAATTTGATATCATCCATCAGATCTTTTTACAAATGAATTTTCTTAAGTACCAACTGTAATTGATCTGTGAAATGAATGACGAAATTCATTATCGACGATTTGGATCGGTGTTCGGCGTTGACTGGAGCGATTAATAAATTCCGGGCGGATTCCCGTGCGTTTGTCTCCGGGGCTGAGGAGCGCACGTTTAATAAATAACGACCGGTAAATAATTATTCCGAATACACCTCCATCCTCACAGATACGCGTGCCTATTATTTATTGATAGCGAAATAAATATCGTTCACTTATCACTGTGCTGGGAACTGGGCAGGTTCCTCTCTTCATGGCTGCTACGTAGAAATGAATACTACTCGATTAATCTGCTCTAGACTGCAACCGGGCTTGAATTTAAACCAACGTAGGTATAGTCCGTTCGTTTATTTAGTGTCGG